>JAJIBD010011701.1:0-74551 GCA_021461705.1 Cryptotis parvus | reverse complement strand
CAGAAGCCAAAGCCACTCACTGGGAGCTCCAGAAGAGAAGACAAGAGAAACTTCGAGTACTATGAAGGCAGTGAAACAGAAGCTCAGAGTCTCCAGGAGGGGCCCCCCAGACCTCTCTTCCCAACCAAATCTCAGGAGCAGCAGAGTCTCCCCAAACTGCGACCTCATCTTGTGACTCCCGGAATGCAACTGTCACCAAGCGAGCTGAACAAGCCCATCAAGGTCAAACAGCCGGCTAGGAAAAGAGCTCTAAGGAAAACTCAACGAAACTGCAAAGTCACCGACTCCTATTCTGTGAGGAGGAGCACCCGGAAGAGCAAGTCCCAGCTGGAGTTTGAGGAGCGGCGGAGAATAGATGAGCTGATTAAAAGCGGGAAGGAAGAAGGAATGAAGGTTGAGCTCATCGAGGGCAAGGGCAGGGGGCGTGATCGCCACCAAGCAGTTCTCCGGGTGAGTTTGTGGTGGAATACCACGGGGGATCTCATCGAGATCACAGACGCCAAGAAGCGGGAGGCTCTGTATGCCCAAGGACCCCTCCACGGGCTGCTTCATGTACTATTTCCAGTATCTGAGCAAGACCTACTGCGTGGACGCCACCCAGGAGACGGGTCGCCTGGGGAGGCTCATCAACCACAGCAAACGCTTGGGAACTGCCAGACCAAACTTCACAACATGGGCGGTGTGCCACACCTCATCTTCATCGCCTCCCGCGACATCAAGGCCGGCGAGGAGCTGCTGTATGACTATGGGGACCGCAGCCGGGCGTCTATCGAAGCGCACCCCTGGCTGAAACATTGACTCTCTCAACCCTCCATGGACAAATTGCCCTCAAAGGGAATAGAATGTTCTTTTTTCTATATACATTTAATCTTAGATTATTTCAGATGTTTTAAAAATGTATATTAAGATGCCTTTTCACTGTAGTATTTAAGTATCTGGTACAGGTGTAAGAGATAGACTGGAACAGATGGCCTTATCTCACAAAGCTTTAAAAATACTGTTTTTTCTCCATTAAATAACAGTATGATAAATAATTAAATAATTTCAAAGTTGTCCATGATTGGTTTTTATACAATGTTGCAACAACACTGTATGACCATTTCTCACTGCCAATGTCCCCAATTTCTCTCCTTCCCTTCCCCTTCCCCCACCCCTGCCTGTTTCTACGGCGTTTACAGCAGACAATCTCCTTCTCTCTCTCTTTCTTTCTTTCTCTCTCTCTCTCTTATCACAAAAACTTTTATATCCTAGCTGTTTTGGGATCTTTATTGCATACAGGTTGAAAGTTGTGCTTCCCTTGGGGGGAAGTCCAAGACTCCCCACAGGTTTTAGGGAAGGAAGTCTGATCTGAACTAGGAGTGGGATCTCTGCTACCTGCTCTGGTGGGCTCCATCTCCTCTCTTCAACCCTCACCTGGGCCGCAGGACACCCTCATGCCCCCACCCATGGCACTTCTGGGATGCGTTCAAGCTTAGTTTTCCTCACATCTAGACAGGCAGTCCATGAAGTGTAGGAGTCTTTTAAAACAGGTATGCAGCCCACATACCTGCTTTCTCGAAAGTTGTCTGACCTGGGGCCACCAGCAGGGCCTATCTGCAGCCCTTCTTCCAGGGGTCTCACCTCCCCGGGTACCGAAGCTTCAGGGGCAAGGAATCACAGGGACGGGTCAGGGTTTCTGGAAACTGGGTAACATTTCTTTACATAAATGTGAACACTAAATTTATTTTATTTTCTTTTTATTGGGGAATTTATTTTAGAAACTGTCACTGTATCACTGTCTTCCCATTCATCATCGATTTGCTCAAGCGGGAACCCGTAATATCTCCATAGGACCTGTCTCATGCAAGTAGAGCCCAAGGGCACCTGCTTGCTCCAAGAACATAAAGAGCCTCAAACCATTCCATCAGGTCATGGGAATGAGGTCTATAATTGTTACTGGTATCTGGTATCTGTCGTATCAAATACGACACGGGTAGCTTGCCAGGCTCTGCCGTGCGGGTAGCATACTCTTGTAGTCATCTCAAAATCCAGTATTTATAAAAAAAAGGAAAGTGCCTCTTATACAGGCAAACTGTTGAATGGGAGATAAGGCAGGGGAATGGGGAGAGAAGGAAATTAGTGAAGGAATGTGCACACTGGTGAAAGGATTGGTATTGAAACAATGTATGCCTGAAATCCAACCATGAATAAATTTGTAATTAAAAAAAATTAAAATAAGGGGGAACATAGAAAACAAATTACATGTATATAAGTTCCTTTCTCTTCCCTTCCCACCTACATGTATGTGGGAAAGAAGTGAGTGAATGTGGCTTGAAGTAAGTGGGAAAGGACAGTGGGCTTTTGGTTTGTTTAGATGGGTTTTTTGCTTATTTTTTCAGCAATGCTCAGGGGTTTCTCCTGGCTCTGTACTCAGGAATTGCTCCTGGTGGTGCTCAGAGACCATATGGAATGCCGAAGATCGAACCCAGGTTGGCCGCATGCAAGGCAAACACCCTATCTACTGTGCTATTGCTCAGGCCTCTAGTTTTTCTATTTGTAGGAGAGATTTGGATGGTACACTATTCTAGCCAAAAATAAAGTTTTGGAGTGGGACAAGAAAATACCTGTTCCCGCTGTCCCCTCTCCGCTGGGTTGGTTAAAGGTCATAGGCCTCATGTCTGGCTCTCGCCCTGCCTACCTGTCATCTCTCTTGCAGCAAGGCTGCCAGCCTCCAGGAAAGGCCTAGTGAACAGGGGTGTGGGTACCAGGGCACAGATACAGACTAAGGTGCAGTTCTCACTTGCACTGGATACAGCCACCCCTGTCCTAGGCCCTTCTGTCCCCCTGCACCTCGGTCAATGTGAACGGAGACAGGTATGGGCACCGTCCTCATCCTAGTGTTCCACCCCGCCCCAACATCACCATGGCGCTGTTAAGAAAAAAAAGTAGATTTTCCTGTGTTGGTGGGTTCTTAAGTATTGCATGAAAGATTTGCATACACAACTCGGAAGACTGGAAAGTTAGTTTAACATACAGAAAAGGTAGATGGGTCCAGGTTCCTCCCCAGATGTCCAAGTCTCTCTTATACCTGTGAACGACGTCACCAGTACTGTCCCTAGTGCTGCCCCATCTCATGAACAACTTCCTTGTCCTGTCCCACACACTCTACTCATCTCCCATGAATGATGGCTAGGTTCTGTCCCTGCACCGCCTCTATCCCCGACCATAGTCTCCGACCATGGCCCTGGGCAGTGGGTGAGACTCCTGTGTTCGGTAACTTGTGACTACCTGGGCATCTGAGGCCTGCCTGCACCTAAGTTGTCCTGGGAGTTCGAGCCCATTCTGTACCTGTACCTACCCCTGCCTGGCCTTACATGGCCTACCTGTTCTGGGCCCTGTGTCTGGGCATACTGCCCTACCTTATCTGGGGAGTGAGTCCAGAGCATACATATGCTAAAACAGAGGGGGAGAGAGAGATGGGCCTGATGGCTTCCTCTTCTCTGCTGTCAAATCCCACCCCAGCCTTCCCCTTCTATATTCTGATTGGCTCCTGTTCCATAGGTGGAGATTTAAAGTGACCTGGCCCTCTCCACCTTAACTCCTGTTTTATTAGTGCTACCCTAGATCTTCCTCCACCCACACTTGCCTGGTCAGTGAATTGCAGGAAGGACTGACAGGATGTGTCAATGTGAGACTGACTGGGTTGTAGCTCTTTGTAATTTAGCTTTGTATTTAAGAAAGGAAAACAAAACTCTTTGGAATATACCCGGGGCCCAAAAACACACAGCAGAAGCACCATCTGTACTTTTATGTTCATAGCAGCGTTACTTACAATAGTCAGAATATGGAAACAACCTGAGCACCTAAGAACAAATGAATGAATAAATATCTGAAATTATGGTACACCTATACAATGGAATAGCACACAGCTGTTAGGAAAAGCAAAGTTATGAAATTTGCCTATAAATGGATGAACGTGGAGTATATCATGTTGAGTGAAATTAGCCAGAGGGAAAAGGACAGATATAGAATGACTTCATTCATCTGTAGGATATAAAAGTAGGATGATACTAATATCCAAGGCCAGGAACATCACGGACAAGGAGGACTTCTCAGTAGTTGGAATCTACCGCAAGTGTGTGGGAGTCAGAGGTTAGAGAAGGGATCAATGTACTAATAATTGTTGAAAATGGTAATGCCAGCCTAGAACTGAGCATTGAATGTAGGCAAAGGGATATACATGATAACCCCTAAATGTATTTATGGCAAGCCACAATGTGTAAGAGAAGGGAGAAAGAGAGCAACAGAGAGAGAGAGAGAGAGAGAGAGAGAGAGAGGAGGCAAAGAATCTGCCATAGATTCAGACTGGGGTGGGGAGGGAATCAGGGGACACTGGTGGTGGAAAATGTGCACTGGTGGGAGGGATGGGTGCTGAAACACTGTATGACTGAAACCCGATCATGAATAGCTTTGTAATTGTTTATCTCACGGTTGTACAAAATTTAAAAAAAAATTTACAAAGAAGTCTGGTCCCTCCCTTCTCTTTCTTTGTTATTCCCTGCTAACTTCCTTCATAACATTTCCCTCTCTAGAAGTGGGTGCCCTAGGAATATGGGGGTGAAAGTCCAGCTTCTGAAACTACTTTTTGCCCTGGAAGCAATATGGTGCAGGGAATCAAACTATCTTTCCAACGATCTTACCAACCTTCTAGGCCTTTCACAATGACTGCTACCATAGTTAGAAAATATGTGAGTAAAATAGCATTGCTCTGTTCTGATTTTATATATGCAGATAGAAGCCCACACTTAGCCTACAGGCCACAGTTTGCTGAATGCTAACCTAATAGCCTATTTGGGGGAGATAAGGTCGTTCATGTGGTACTCAGAGGCTATTCTTGGTTTTGTGCTCAGAATTACACCTTAATATCCTTAGGGGGACCATATATGGTATCAGGAGTTTAATGAGGGTGGCCCACATGCAAAGCAAGTGCATCACCTTACTTCTTGTACAATCTCTCTGGCCCTGTCATCCCAAATATTTCTCAAAGTCTGACATTATATCAATGGCCATTTCTTTCCTCTACTTACCTAAAAATTTAGCTTTACGTTTCTGTGGCAGGAACTTTTGAAATGTGCAGAAAAGACAAAGAAATAATGTGCTTTTATTGATAATATTTATTACGAACTCTATAAGCACTACCATTGCAGAAAGCACCGTAGAGGTACCAGAGAGAGAGGTATCATAGATAGGTGATGACTCACAGAAGTAGAATTAAAGAAAGGAAATTAGGAGTGCCTTATCAGATGAAAAACTCCATGCTTGGAAATTTGTTAATTTTATATAGTATATTCTATGCTGTGCAAAAAAAAAAAAAAAGGTTTATAATAATGATAGTTCCAGCAACAATGAAATGAAATAGCTACTTGAGATTTTTTATTAAATAGCCTAAGGAACAGTTTCTCTACAACGTGGGGTTTTTACATGTGTTTCTCCTTAATATTAGTCAAGGGAAAAAATTATTTCTAAGAAGACTGCTTATCTTGTAATGGTTGAAGTTTGCAGTACAAAACAGTGAGCTTTTACAACACTGACTTCTTCTACTCATGCTTTTCTTAAAGTACGATTAATTTGATGACTTATATAGCCTATGCGGTATTTAGTTTTATGTAGCAACTTGAGTAAGCTCTGGTTTCTATACACTGAATCCAGCTGCAGCTTAGGTTGTTGCTATGAAGGTATTCTGTAAACATGGTTAACATCTCTACTCAGTTCTACTCTACTTAGAGTACCCTTGACACTGTGGCTTGGCCTCATCCAATCAATTGACAGGCTTAAGAACAAATATGAGGTTTCCCTTTTTTTTGCGCCACACACACCCGGCAATGCTCAGGGGTTTCTCCTGGCTCTGCACTCAGGAATTACTTCTGGTGGTGCTCGGGGGACCATATGGGATGCAGGTGATGGAACCCAGGCCAGCATGGGCCAAATTTGTTTTTAAAAAAATATTTGTCCTCCTCATTTTCCCCATCTACAGATCAACACCTTCAGAAACCAAGTCTGTGGCTGGAGCGATAGTCCAGCGGGAGGGTGTTTGTCTTGCATGCATTTGACTCGGGTTCAATCTCCGGCATCCCATATGGTCCCCTAAGCACCGCCAGAAGTAATTACTGAGTGCAGAGCCAGGAGTAACCCCTGAGCATCGCTGAGTGTGGCCCAAAAAAGGCAAAAAAAAGAAAGAAACCAAGTCTGCAGGGTGTTCTCCCATACTGGGCATGACATTCATGTTCAGCAAAGCCTGAAGTTCCAATAAGCCTTTCACATCTATGGTAGGTGCTGCAGGAGACAGAGTCAGCCCCATACTGGAATCTACCAACATCAGTGCCTTAGAGATGTTTCCGGTGCCTTGGTTTCCAGTGGCTTAGTTGCAAGGGAAATTGCCTGGAGAAGAGTGCTTCTACTTCTCTGCTTGACCCACATTGACCACTAGCACGCACAGGCACTGTGGGTCCATGCCCTTTCCCTCACAGAAAAGAATTTCAGGAGGAGGCGAAATGTTGAAGCAAGATAGTCTTTATTGAAACATATTTAGAGAGATATGAGAAAGAGAAAGGGAGAAGTGTGTATTAGGAATGAATGCAAGTTATCCAGAGTTGAACTAGGTACACAAAGTAACAAGATACAAGCAAGAAAGATATGTGTTCAAGGGAGAACTGGGGCTTGAAGAGCGAGCCTCCCAAAACAGTTCTGCTACAAGACTGGCAGCAGTTCTCTGACTAGCTTATGCTGTGCATAGCAGACTCAAGGTTACAACATTGGACTGGGGAATAACTCAAAGAATTAAAGAACATGCCTAACATGCATGTTGACTGGGTTCCATCAGTCAATGCATAGTATCCTGAGCATCCTTCCATTTATGATCCTAGCTCAACAAGACTACAACATTGATACCTGTTGGAGTTTCCAGTGGCCAGCATGCCCAACAGAATTGCAAAACCCAAATATTTAAAATAGGCACATGTCAAAATAATAGAGAGAAATATAGAGAGAGGGAGAGATATAAAGAGAGAAGAAAAGTGCCTGCCACAGAGGTGGAGTAGGGAGGGGGAGGGAAACCGAGGACATTGATGATGGGAAATGTACACTAATGAAGGGATGGGTGTTTGGACATTATATGACTGAGATCCAATCATGAACAACCTTATAACTGTGTATATAACTGTAATTCACTTTAAAAAAGTATTTAAAAATAGGCATCTGGGTACTGGAGAGTATAGTGGGTAGGGCACTTGCCTTACACAAAGTTGACTGGGGTTTGATCCCTGGCATTCCATATGATCTGCCAAGCACTGCCCTGAGAACTAAGCACTAAGAAGTGCTGAGTCAGGAGTAGCCCTGAGCACTGTCAGGAGTGGCCCCCAAATAAAATAAAACAAAACAAATAGGCATCTGGAGCCAGAGAGATAGTACAAGGGGGTAGGGCGCTTGTCCTGCACATGGTCAACCTGGGTTTGATCCCCAGCATCCCATATGGTTCCCCCAAGCACCTCCAGGAGTAATTCCTGAGTGCAGAGCCAGGAATGACTTCTGAGCATTACCAGGTGTGACCCAAACAAAAAAATTTAATTAATTAAACAACTAAGCATCTCTATTCCTACATAAATGTGTGTATGTTTGTGTGAGAGTGTGTCTGTATGTGTGTGTGCCCTCACTGAGACATTATGTTAAGTTAGAAAGGGTAGCCTGAGTAGTGGCAAGCTTTTTATTTTGGGCAAGTTTTTGTCTCCTGTAACTTAACATTGGATGCAAGAGGAGAGATGGTGTTGGTCAGAACCCAGAAGTTTTCTTTCAAAGGGGATGGAAAGAGAGAAAAGAAGCAAGATAGCTCCAAAATAGGAGAGGTCTCAGTAGGTGGTCAGTGAGGAAAGGCTTCTCCTTTTTACACCTTTGTACAAAGGGAGGTAAGGAGTCAGATTTTTTCATCTTTTTTGGAAGGGTGGGGGTGGGGAATGGCATACCTGGCCATGCTTAGGGCTTACTCCTGCTCTCTGTGTGCAGGGGATTACTCCTGGTGGGGCTCAGAGGACTATATGCAGTGCGAGGGATCAAACACAGATTGGCCTCTAGCAAGGTAAGCACATTCTTTAACTCCTGTACTATCTCACAGGCTCCCATAGTATTCATCTTGTTGAATGAAAGGGCATGCTTTTTAAGTCCTTGGCACACTTTTTACCTTGGTTGAGCCTGAGGCCTGAAGAATATTAAAAGGCCTGCAGGATGTTACACTGAGACAGGCAGGAAATTCAAGATGTCTATCACTTTCTCTGTTTATTAGGTCTGACATTGTGACTTTCCTTTTATCCTGATTCTCAGAGCAAAAATATTCTTTACCTAATTTCCCCATGCCTAATTTCCCCTGTTCTTAGTTATTCCTCTATCAGTCTCCTATAGGAAACTTTTAGATTGGGGCAAGGTATTGGAGAACAGATTGATGGACTACCTGGTTTATTTCAGACATGGTTGAGTCTCAAGAGAGGCAGGATCTGGGATGGGGGCTGGGGTCAGTTGGGGGTCAGTGCTAGAATTCTTACTTGTAGGTAGGAACGTCTTTCTTTTAAAAAGTTCTTTGTGGGGGCTGGAGAGATAATACAGTGGGGCAAGCACTTAACTTGAATGCAGCCAATCCAGAGTCAATCCCTGGCATCCCATATGGTCCCCAGAGCATCACTAGGAGTGATTCCTGAAGAGCTCAGAGTAACCCCTGAGCATTTCCAGTTGTAGACCCAAAACAAAAAAAAAGTTTTGTTTTGTTTTGAAATTATCACTGTCACTGTCTTCCTATTGTTCATCGATTTGCTCGAGTGGCCACTAGTAACATCTCCCATTAGTCCTGTCACAAGCAAGTGCAACCCAAGGGGCATCTACTTGCTACAGGGACAGGGAGGAGCCCGAAACCATTCTTCAGGTTATGGAACTGAGGTCCATAATAGTTACTAGTCTTTGGCATAAAAAGTAGATAAAACACGGTAGCTTGCCAGGCTTTACTGTGTAGGTGGTATAGTCTTAGTAGAAGGCTCTCAACCCGAGCATTTACTGATGCAACTTAAAGGGGAAGATCAGGTTTTCTCTTGGATGGAGCTCTGAGGAACTATGGAGTCTGGATGTTGAGAATGACTAACTGCATGATGTGTGGTGTGTTCTGGCTTCTTGCCAGGCTTACTGGTATCAGTTAAAACATGTCTATAACTGTTTACTATGTATAAACGTGAAAGAAATTGGGAAGAACCTTATGCAAAATTCAGTATCCTATAAAAAATATCGCATGGCTGTAAAGTGGCTGCGCACCAAGGGACATGTGGGTCTGGCATGGGTGGGTCTCTCTCTTCTGGGGCAACTGGCATGGAGGCGGAGGAAAGGGTAGGACCCAAAACTCCACTCCGAGTCCGGCCAGCATGGTCTCTCCCCGCTCATGAGAGCAAACCCTTGGAGCAATGTTGGACTCGGCCAGGGGATGGCCGCGCCCTTACCGGGAGGTCAGCTCCATGGGTTGCTCCGACATGGGGCCAGTCGAGCAGCGCAGCTATGGGTCTGAAGTGGATCGTTTTGAAATTATAGCTTAGGTAATACCGTTACAATAGTGTTCAAGTCTCTGGTATTAATGTACAAAGTTACTGCCCACCCGCACCACCAAATGCCCATGACCCTCCCATCATCCCTCTGTCATCTGGTCCAGACTTCCTCCCCATTATTTGTTGGTTGGTCGTTGTGGTTTTGCTGCATCCTGCTATCTTCCTTACCACCAATCATGTGCTCCAGATCCTCTGTCCTCGATCCTGTGCTACTTTTTTTTTGCTTTTTGGGTCACACCTGGCAATGCTCTGGCTCTGCATTCAGGAATTACTTCTGCGGGTGCTTGGGGGACCATATAGGATACCGGTATCGAACCCGTTTCGGCCACATGCAAGGCAAACGCCCTACCACTGTGCTATCGCTCTACACCCCCTCCCGTGCGACTTCTTATCCACCTAATCACTGCCCTCCCCTGTTAACCCCACCCCAACACTTTTAGGTCAGATTCTAATATCTGAGGTTTATTATTCATTGATAACACCCATATCCTTGATTTGTTTCTCTGTATACCACTGATGAATGAAATCATCCTGAATGTCTTCTGCTTCTGACTTACTTCTTTTAGCATGACACCCTCCAACTCTATTAAAGTGCTGCCGACTTGACTTGGCTTTTTTTCCTTTGTGGCTACGATGTATTCCATTGTGTGTACAGAGCATACCTTCTTAATCCATTCATTGCTGTTGGGTATTTCAGTTGCTTCTCTATCCTGGCTATTTTACCAAGAACTGTAATAAATACAGGTATGTGTTCTATTCTCTTATTTTTTAATTTTTTAATAAGTATCTTATTATACCACCGTGAGATATACAATTACAAGATGTTCACACTTGGGTTTCGGTCATACAGTGTTCCAGCACCCATCTCTCCACCAGTGTCCATCTCCAACCACCAATGTCCCCGGTTCCCTCCCCACTCCCCCAGCCTGCCTCCATGGCAGGTTCTTTATTTCTTTCCCTTTCTCTCTATCTCTTTTTCTTTTCCTTCCCTTCCAGATTGCGGATTACAGAACATATATTAAAGGGTTGTCATGTGTATCTTTTTTGCCTGTATTTAATGCTCAGTTCAGTACTAAAGTATTAGTACTTTTGACAGTTGTTAGCACACTGTTCCATTTTCTGTCTTACTCGGCAACGCTCAGGGCTTACTCCTGACTCTGCACTCATGAATTACTCCTGGCGGTGTTCAAGGGACCATATGGGATGCCGGGATTGAACCTGGGTTGGCCGTCATTCTTTTATTTTGAATGAATATATTTGTTAGTTTTCATTGGGGGGAAGTATACCTAGAAGTGGCATTTCTGTGTTAAATGGGAGTTCCATTATTACTTTTTGGAGAAATCTCCATATTATTCTCCATAGAAGTTGGACCAAGTGACCTAAGGTGAGGAAGTTTTCATCCTGTATGGACACAGCACCATGGTTACACAGCACCAGAACACCCAGTCATGGGCATGAGTCACGTTCTGCAAATGAGTATACTCAAGATGCTGCTCATTTACCTGGTTTTTTGAGGCCTCAATGTTGCCCGCTGCTCACTGAACTGTATGCTTGTCTGTGTGTAACCCACTCAGTTTTCAGAAATAGGCAAAATACTTACTTTCTTAAGACACATCTTTTGAAATATTTGTACAGGATGTGGTGAACGTAAGGAGCAGAGATATGACCTAATTGATAGAGGAAGAGAGGTGACACTGAACTGATGTTTTGACCAAAAGTTCCTTTCATTGCCATGTGTAAATTCAACCACACCATTAAACCATCTATGGTTCTTTGTGTACATGTTGTGTGTGTGTTTCACACCTAGGTATCTATTTCTTGCTTTGTGTTTAGGAGTGATCCCTGGAAGTGTTCAGGGAATCATATGTGTTACCAGGGATTGAACCAATTCAGCAAAGCAAGTGCAGAGCTGGAACAGGTAGGCATTTACCTTGCACACAGCCAACCCAGGTGCGATGCCCAGCATCCCAGATGTTCCCCCAAGTACTTCCAGGAATGATTCCTGAGTGCAGAGCCAGAAGTTACCCCTGAACATCACCGGGTGTGGGCCATAAAACAAAACCCTTGAAACAAAAAAGAATGAGAATTAGCTGATTGAAACCAGGAACATTTTCTTTGACTATCCAGTTTAACCCATTCTAATCAAAAAAGGTTATTTTTTAAGTGAAAGAGGAAGGCAGGGGAAGGAGTAGTGAGAATTCTGTTCAACATTTCTGCCTGTGAGGAGGAATGAAACCATAAATCAAGGAATACAAGCAGCTTCAAAAAGCTGGAAAAAAAAAAAAATATTTTATTTTCTTAGAGAATCCCAAAGAACCTTTTTTTGCTTTTTTAGGTCACACCCAGAAATACTCAGGGGATACTTCTGGCTCAGCACTCAGGAATTATTCTTGGTGGTGTTGGGGGACCATATGGGATGCCAGGGATTGAACCTGGGTTGGCTGCATGCAAGGCAAACACTCTCCCAGCTATGCTATCGTTCTGGGCCCTGAATCCCAAAGGAATTATAATCCTGCTAACACCTGGATTTGTTTTTTGGGGGAACCATACTCAGCCATGCTTAGGGCTTACTCCTGGCTCTGCATTTAGGGATTACTCCTAGCAGTGCTCGGAGGACCATATGGGGTGCTGGGGATCGAACTCAGGTCAGCAACAAATAAGGCAAACACCTTACCTGCCTTTGCCTCTTACACCTGGATTTTATCCTAGCAATCCCCATCTTGGACTCAACTTCTGTAACTGCAAGATACTAAAGCATTTTTGTTTAAGCTATGAAGTTTATGTCTATTTGTTATGGAAGCCCCAAAATTAATACACTCCAAGTTTTTGTACACATGATGAGCTAGACACTTGAGCTGTAGACTAAAAAAAGACAACTAAAATTAATATTAAAATAACAGCAACTAAATAAAACCACACAACTTTATTTATTTTAAAGAACGCGTTGGGTGAGAGCTTTTCAGCGTACATTCCAAATTTATTCTCACAGAGCAATAATGCATTCTTCCCAAGCTATCTGTCCAGGATGACAATTATCACTGTCACAGATACGCCAATAACCTTCCTTAGGTTTGTCTGGCATCTGAAAGTGTTGTATTCTGAAGAGCAGTTTCTTCGGAACACAGAGTGCTATATCTTCTACACAAACCATTTTAAGTCTCTTCTTCAAAGCACTGGCATCTTCATTCTCTATTCAAAACAAAATGACTTTCCACACTTTTAGTAAGCACTTCTGCTTTGAATCATGGAACTATTCCGAAAACCCTGGAGTTGACAGACCCAACTGCCTCTCTTCTAAATGAAACCAACTGTAGTCTTAACCAGGTTCAGCTGAAGGAGCATGACAGCAGTTGAATACATCAATCATTGTATCTGTGAAACTTTCTTCCTTCAATCCTAGATGCCCCTCCTGCTCCATCTACTTCAGCAATCATCAGGCCCTTTTAGACCTCCTCCAAGACCTAAAGGGAACTAAACCAGCATTCTACAATCCTGCGAGTGCATAGGTGTAGACAGGTTAAAAAAACCCTGCCTTAGTTCTATTTGATGCTCCGTGGACTGCTATGCAGAACAGGGGCCAACTCAGAGGTGTAAAAACTATTGGAAGATTGTTGCTCTCTATACAATATATTTCTCCAACTTTGAGATCTTCCCCCATGGGGCATTTTAAAACATTCCACACAACAAAATTCTAGGTTGTCTCTTTAAAGTTCTCAGGATGAAAAGAATCAACAAGTTTAGGAATTAACAGCTATTCTAAAACCACACTGCATACACAAGGGGAAGTTGGGGGTAGCCAAGCTGGCAAAGGTAGGGACCAAAAATACAATCATTTATAATCTTTTATGCCTCTTAATACAAGTCATTTGTAACAAGGGTGCAAAGTGCAACAGATTCATTGTTTTAAAGTCAGTTAGTAAAAGGTGAGATTACAGAGATGGCAAGCGCTAATAGCAGACATACTAAATCATTGAATACACAGTGCAAGGCCAGAGTGTGTCCACTAGAGGACCCTGGAGGATTCCCCCATCCCATCCCAGCAGGTCACCTTGAAAGTCCAAGGTTTTTCACATTAGATCAAATCGGTAATAAGACTTTCAAACCTCACAAGCCCACTTTAAAGCATGCGAGTTTTTCTCAGTGCAAGAAGAAAAAGAAATCTAGAGTTAGTTTTAGAATGCTAACTTTGGAGCAAAATTTCAGAAAGGTTTTGGTCAATTATGTAGGCAAGAAGTGCCCCCCCCCCCCACCACCAAAATGACACCATGGGCTCAGATCACCATGCCCAGTTCTCCAGCAGAGGAAGTGGGAAAGTGGGTGAATTCTCTGATGGCTCAGCTTCTCCATCCTCCAGGTTCAAATCAAAATTGGCAGCTCAGCTCAGCTCTCTTCCCAGCAAGGAAAGGAAAAATTTAGCAAACAATTTGGAGACTCGAGCTGGGCTTCAGTTTCATTTCTAAATGCCCAGGGTGGATTTCAAATTGCTACCTTCACTGATGCTTGCTGTTAGGACTGGAGCAGCCATCGTTTCACTGTCAGGAACTAGCTTTCTTCCCATCCAAGAGCTGAGTGTTATTAGCAGATAAGTTATCTGGGAAGAAGCAGTGGTCAGGTAACAGGGTCAGATAGATCAGTGCAAAGATCCAGCCATGCAGTGATGCTCAGGTCTAGAGATGCCGGGAACCCCCAGAGATACCACTGAAGTACTCCGAGAACTCTGGGGCAGGCAAGATCCAACTTTACTTGGGGTCCTCAAGAGATACATCCAGCCTTGAGGGCCTCCAGGATTATACCTGGCACTGCTCAGGGGACCTCCAGGGCTACACCTGGCAGTGTTCAGGGGCCTCCAGGGGCTACACCTGGCAGTGTTCAGGGGCCTCCAGGGCTACACCTGGCAGTGTTCGGGGCCTCCAGAGATACACCTGAGAGTGCTCAGGGGTATCTGGGACTGCATGACACGGCAATTAGAAAACCATGCAAAGTCAGGCCTCATACATGCAAGGCATGCACCCTGACACCTGTGCTGTTTGTCTGGCCAGTATATTTGGCTTCTAATCATTTTCCAAATGAAGGGTGTACAGGAGCAAAAAGTAAGAGATTCAACAAATGCAAGCAAACCTCTTTGCAAAATAGCTCAGTTATACTGTAAGTACAGCTAGATATTCTTGACCTATAGTCCTTCAACTTCGCACGCATTTATTTTTTTTTAAGTCAAAGTAATTTATTGAGTGAATCATCAAAAACTGTTCTAGAAATTGTTACATGCAAAACGGACTCCCACAGCGTTAGTACACTAATGCAAAGAACAGTCAAGAATGTATATCAGAGAAACATTACTTACATGTTTTAGTTGGTAATGAAGTTCAAGCTTACTAAGAAATAAAAAAGTGAAAGGAGCTTAGCATACTAATATTTAATCCAAATGAACTCATCGATATATTTAAAATGTTCCTGCAAAATTATTTTCACCTATACCAAAATATTCTTACAAAACTTTGAAGTTCTTTTTGTGAAATTATTTGGTGCTATTAGTCTAAAATGAACAAGATAATCCCTGGATCTGACCATAAAAATATATTGAGAAGATCAAAGCAGACATAGTGAATTTACACAAATAGGAACTTTAGGATGGCTCGGCACGCATTTAAATCTCTATCCAACTGCTACGGTGCCTCCCCAGTTTCTGAATCAGTATGTCTGTGATGGAACTCAAGTGCTTGCCATTTCCAAGAAGTCAGTTTGTGATGGCAACAACGTGTTTTAGAAAAACCACTGCATTCAAATACTGAAAGCACAAGTCTACTTGAGTGGTAAAGAACAACGGCTATGCACTAGAATTGGAGGAATAGTGTATCTGAATCAAGGTTACAACAGAAATTGTGGCAAGTGTTTGTGTTTGAACTGTGGTCCAGGATACTTCTAGCAGCTTCTATATCTCTGACTCTGAAAAGTGTGGAAAAGTCCACACTTTTCCTTCCATGAAGCAAGGGTCAGTCATAAATATAGTCAAGCAAGTCTCAGTAATAAGGAGTTAGTTTCTCTTTTTAATTAGTTTCTTTGTGAGAACCGGCACTCATTAGCAGTCTTGGAAAGGGTGCGGTACGAGGTGAAACCCCACACAAAACATGCACTCCCATATGGCCTTTAAGCCATCTACCTGAATTTGTTCCTATTCTTACTGAGGAAGATTCCTTTCACCTCTGCTAATCGAAGAGTTCTCTTCTCGTTGCACCAGCTCTTCAAAGATCTTATTGTGCATGTAAAAGAAGATATAGCCAGTACAAGCCCTCGTCTCTAGCATTGGCATCTCCTCAACGCCAAACACAGTCATATCATTATAAGTGAACCATACCTGCCTCTCAAAGTCATAAGTGTCAGTGATATAATGTCCTGAATTGAGGTCATCGCCAAGATGACTGATAATACCAGTGAGCCGATAGGCATGAGGATCACCCATCTCTGCATTTCCTTTTTGTGTCTCAGCTTCCTTTTCGGTCTCCTTGGATTTTGAAACGCCGTTTGCAGATCTCTGATAAGAACAGGAGGCACCTTGAGAACTTGTACTGACCTCCTGAAGACAGACTTCTGTGTGTTTTCTGAAGTCTTCCATATTCCTCTGGGCATTTATGTTAGGAACGGTTTGAAGCAGCGCTTCCTGAAGAGATTTTTTACAGAATCTTGCTCGCTCACTCTTTTGGTTCTCTTCTGCCCTTTGGGGGATGTTATCATCATAGAACTCATCCGGACTCTCATCAACAGTCTCAACGTCTATGTCTAAAGACCTATCGGTTTGCAGGTATTTCCTTGACTTTCCATGACCAGGCACATCTTTAAGATACACTTCTGCAAGATAGGTACCTGGGATGCTGCTGGAAGCTTCATCTTCAAACATCAGGGAAAACGGGGTGTCTTTCCAATCTGTCATGACATTGGTCACTTTCGTCATGTTTGTTCCATTGTGGATGCTTGTCGATGCAGTCTCTAAGCCACTTAATGTACAGACATTGTCCAGGTCTGCTCGCTCTCCAGGTCTGCTGGTTCTTTGTGAGCTTTTTGAGACAACAGGACTTTTCAGTGATGCAGGATGCTTGTTTGACTCACTGGGTGAAGACTGAGAATCCATGGATTTTGAGGCCTGCCTCTTTGAAAGAATCGATAAACGAAGGGCTTCAGAATTCATCTTCTGAAAGATTTTTAAGACTTGTATATCCCGAGTATGTATATACTCCGCTCAAAGGAGAGGGAGCCGGTACTTTCACTGCAATGTGGAGACACGTTCAAATACTTGGGAATAACAACTGCCCGTTCATCCTTTCTTAATGACCAATAGCCATAAAGGTTATAGCGTTTCATATGAATAATAAAGACCCTTGGGAGCTTGAGAAATTTGTGTACTCCAATGGAACGCTTGTGCATACATTTCTCACATCTATATTCAAGGTCTTCTGCTCCCAGGAAAAAATCAAGAGTTGACTGGACAGACAAAGATCGTGCTTTTGATCCTCGAGGAAGATTCATGGAGAGATAATTACTCAGCTCTGCCTTGAGAACGACATGGCCACAGACTTTACAAGTAATAGGCGCAGCAACTCAAATTCAAAATTAGCGACGACAGGACAAGTGGGTATTTGTATGCCAGGATCTGAGCCTTCAGATTCTTTTCTAGCTTTCATAATATCTTTTAATTTTCTCATGCTTTCTTTCATCTGATCTAAGCAGTGCCCTAAAAACTCATGTGCATCGTTCTGGATGTTGCCAGAGAAGATTGAGGAAATTTCTGAAATGGCATCTTTAATATTCTCCAGTAAGTTCCTCTTGACCTTGGTGTTATACGTATCTTTCAAAACGAGCAGCTGTGCCAGCGCAAGCTGAAGCAAGTCAAGGGAATTTTACCCCTTGGGAATCCCTGATGGAGTAAATCATCCACATAGGATGGGACTGAAAACAGGGACTGTAAAACAACATTCATGTAACATGTGTTTCCCAAGTTGGGGAGGCCATGCCATATTTTCTCTGGGCAAACTTCTAAAGTAATCTCCAGTCCTTCCCACTCTGACTCATCCTCATCATTGATGTTGGGCTCTAAAAAGAAAAGCCAAATAGATCTTCTCAAAGAGAGATCGGCAAAGACCAGCACCATCAAGGCAAGGGCTTTCCAGAGACTTCGATGCTGAATAAATGTCGGCTGGGTTCCACTTGCTCTTCATTTTTAGATTTCGCAGCTTTCTTTTCTTTTTACTTTTCTGCTTTGCAGGCTTCCTCTTGGATTGCTTCCTTTTTGGCAGAGCTTAGATCATCCCTGTGCTTCTTATTCATCTTGTAACCAAACGGTACTCTTCTCTTTCTCTTCCCCCCCCTGATTTTCTGATAACTCTTGGCAGGTCCGTGGTGATGATTTGGATACCAACAAAGGCATACCCTGAAGGAAAGACATTCCACTTCCTTCTCCTGAATCTGCAAATCCACTTCTTAACTTCTTGGGTACTTTATGAATGGATTTTTTAATGATTTTCTTTCGTGGTATTGAACTGTTCAAGGCCTTCCTGCTCTTACCAGGGTCTGGAGATGGTTTAAGCTGCCTTTGGCAGACGTCAGCTAGTAACATCTTCAACTTTTCAGCATCTATAGAAGTCAATCTTTCAATAAACAAGAAATTATTGTTTTGAAATGTTATATGCAGGAAATTTTGGGTTTCGCCATAACATCTATGGACCACATTTTTCACATTATTACTTAGCAGAAAAGTTGTGCTTTCTCCAGAGCTGAATGAGATCACCAGCTTAACTGTTTTTCCCTTCACTGTTTCAATGAATGCTTCTTTGGATTTAGACATTCCAGTCTTCATGTCCCATATTTGGACAAAACCATGCACCACTAGGGAAGGCATGATTTCTGATAAAGCAAAGTCACGTGTTCTGAATTACTGAATCTCTGGGTTTGATCTTCTTTTGCAAGTTCACCTGAAAGACAACAGCAAAGAAATAATTATTTAATTTCTCACACTGAATATTCTTGATTCTATTGTTGATTTTAGACTGGATTTCTAGGCCCTAGTAACAAAGCTAAAACCTTTAAAGAGCTGTCCACAGTTGTATGATCAATCTGGGTTTCCAAAGGAATGTCAGCTCTGGAAAACAAATCCAGAAAAATTATTTAAGATAACAGAGAAATGCTTGGATAGTTCATCCTATTCACTGTCTCCTTTACACTGCAATACTAGATAATACACCAATGATCTCCCCCACTTCAAATGAAATCATTAAATACATGGCAGCCCTAATTTTTTGTATGTGGGAAACAAGAAAGTTTTTATTGAAACTTATTTAGAAAGATGTAAGGGAGGGGTGTAATAGCATAGGTGATGGGGCATTTGCCTTGCATGCAGCCGACCCGAAGTTCGATACATGGCATCCCATATGGTCCGCCAAGCACTGCCAGGAGTCATTCCTGAGTGTAGAGCCAGGAGGAACCCCTGAGCATTTCCAGGTGTGACCCAAAAATGCCAAAAAAGCCCCCAGAAATATGTGAGGGAAGAGAAAGGGAGAAGTGTATGTTTAATAGAAAACACATGTTTCTTTCAGAGTGGAAACAGGCAAACATAAAAACATAGAGAAAAGTAAGTGAGATATGTGTTTTTTTGTTGTTGCTGTTGTTTTGGTTATTTGGTAACACCCACTTATGGTCAGGGGTTACTCCTGACTCTGCTCAGGAATTACTCCCTGGCTGTGCTCAGGGGATCATATGGGATGTCAGTGATCTAACCGGGGTCGGCAGCGTGCAAGGGCAAATGCCTTACCTGCTGTACTGTCACTCGGCCCAAGATATGTGTCCAAGGGAGAAGATGGATTTGAAGAACAAGCCTGCAGACTTAATTTCTAACAATTTATTTTGGGCAGGGAAGTGTTAACAACAGAAATAATGATATAGTTTTTGTTTGCTTTTTTGGGGGAGGTCATACCTGGCGATGCTCAGGGGGTTACTCCTGGCTCTGTACTCAGAAATTACTCCTGGCAGTGCTTGGGGGCACCATATGGGATGCCAGGGATAGAATCCTGGTTGGCTGCATGCAAGGCAAACTCCCTAACTGCTGGACTATAGCTCTGTCCACCAATAATGATATAGTTTTATACATGCTGTGCTATGACTCCATGCCCACCACTAGAGTGTCTGGGTTCCTTCACCTGATCCAAAGATCTCTCATCCCCTGTCCCCAGCACTCTTAAACCATAGTTTTATTGATGGTCATAGAGATATGAAAAGGTTAAAGTCATGACTCATAGTTTAAGAGGTTAGGGTTTATTTCAATTCAATTTGAGAGGAACCACATCCGGTGGTGATTCCAGGGATCAGTGGATGGCATTCAAGGCATCCACTGGTTAAGGGGCTAAGGCAAGAGCCTTAACCCGTTTACTATCTCACCAACCTCAACTCTTAGAAGACTTCAATATAGAGTTGAAGAGAAAAGTAACCAGTCATTGTCCCAAGTAGAAGCACAGTCTCTGTAGGTCACAGAAATTTGAAAGCTATGCTGAGCAAGAGCATAACAAACAGATAATGATATTAAGAGGCAGTCAAACCAGAAACTAATAACTGATATGAGATAAAATTGTTTTGACTCTGCATTATCATTGACCAAGCACTCCACAGCTGGAGGATTTTATCTGGGGATAAAAGATTTGCAAAGAGAATATATGAAGAGTTTCCCATTGGCTTTAATATTGGTTTCACTGAGCCTATGGAGGCCAACCCAAAGCTTCAAGGTCAGTAAACTGATCAGCCTGTTAGGCTCACAGGCTATATGGGGTGCCAGGGATAGAACCATACCTGCTGTAGTATGTCTCTGCCCTATTTTTGGCCATACAGGAAAAAACTAAGTCAGAATTCTGTAGTCCATTACTAATAATTTTTAAAAATTCTTGCACAGTCTCAATTAACATATTTCTATTTTCTTTGCTTTATTTTGTTGGGGTGACACACAGCAGTGCCCAAGGCTTACTCCTGGCTCTGTGCACAGGGATCACTCCTGTTGGGCTCATAGGCCGATATGGGGTGCCAGGGATAGAACCTGCTGGGTAGGTCATGTGCAAGGCAAATTGCCCTGATCACTGTACTATCACTCTAGTTCTTCTATTTTCTTTTCCTTAAAGAACCATCAGGGTGGCTGGAGAAATAGCACAGCAGATAGGACACTCTTCTTGCATGCAGCAATCCCAGATTCAATTCCCAACATCCCATATGGTTCCCTGAGCCTGTCAGGAATGATTTCTGAACACAGAGACAGGAATAACCCCAAGTGTTGCTGGATATGGCCCAAAAATCAATGAAGAAAAAAAGCATCATCATATGGGCTAGAGTAAAACTAGCCATGGTCGGCATGAGCATGGGTGAATTCTGCATAATACAACACCATCTACACAGTGTTTCTCAACCTTTCTCAAACTGTGGCCCTGGTCCAACCTCGCTTCCTTTCTATGTTGCCCCCAACCTACTGATTGGCCCTGGTGTAGTGCCTTGGTAGCCACCATAAACTGGAGGCCAAAAAGGGGTTCATATGGTCCCCAGATGAGAAATTCTGGTCTATAGCATGATTAGTCCTACTGTTCTCATACCCACATTTATGTCCATATTCACCTCACGGCACCAGTAGATTATCCTAGATCTTCTGGGCCAAAGAGAACTGTCCTGTAGTCCTGCAGTATAATTAAACCTCACTGAAGCAATGGGAAAAGCACATGTAATGACTTCTAGTACGTGTAAGTGTTATAATCCCACCAGGAAGTACTATAACGCCTTCAGGATATCCCTAGCCACATAGAAACAGTATTAGGCATTTTCATGTGTGTCTAATTATAAGACCTAGACAAGTGACTCAGGAATTACTCTGGCGGTGCTCGGGGACCATATGGGATGCCGGGATCAAACCTGGGCCAGCACAGGCCGGCCGTGTGCAAGGCAAATGCCCTACCCGCTGGGCTATCGCTCTGTCCCATCGCTCCGGCCCCTGCAGCAGTCTTTTTTTAAATCCGGCCCTGGTATGCTGATCCAGGGACTCACAGACATGGGACAGAGCTGCTACTGACTCTCTCTGTGACCAGCAGCTCACGAGGCGCCCACGAGGGATGGCGGGTTCTAGCCCTGGCCCGCCACCCCAGCAGAGCCTCGCAACAAGCCAGAGGACTCCCCACTCCATGAGGGCCTCCATTTTCCACATCCGGACTTCCCCTCATCAGAACTCCATCCAGCAGACCAGCCTATCACAGCCCGGCTCGGGTAGCCGTAAGCGGCCGTGCGGTTCATCAATAAATGCTGGATTTAGAGATGATTAGAAGAGTATGCTACTTGCACGGCAGATCCTGGCAAGCTACTGGTGTTGTATTTGATATGCCAAATACCAGTAACAATTATAGACCTCATTTCCATGACCTGATGGAATGGTTTGAGGCTCTTTATGTTCCTGGAGCAAGCAGGTGCCCTTGGGCTCTACTTTGCATGAGTCAGGACATATGGAGATGTTACTGGTGCCTGCTCGAGCAAATCGTTGATGAACAGGAAGACAGACAAGTGACTGTGTGATCAGTGTTGGAGGACAAGCTTAGCTAACCTGGGAGCTTTGTTGTTTTGCCCACTCCCAGCTTAATCTATTTAAGCCAAGGTTCATTCTAATGAGACCTTTCTTTTTTGTCTGCTGAACTTGCCACAGCAGGCAAATATCTTTATTTATTTTTTTAATTTTTTTATTATACCACCGTGAAACATACAATTACAAAGGTGTTCATAATTGGTTCTTGGTAATGGCAGATTAAAACTCACCACTGAATATACACAAAGAGACTTAAGTGAGACCTTTCTTCTATGTAAACACTGCTAGAGGGTGTGGCAGTTACAGAAGTAACCTTGATTGAATAACTTCTGACTTATACATCTACAAAGACTTCTATGTTTTCTAGATTGGGCACAGCTCCTCTTTATACCCACTGCACCCAGGGTGGGACAGTTAGAATTTACCAGGAGACTACCACACTGGCTATGCTGAGACCATAGGAAGACTATAGGAAGGATCATACTAGTTTGCTCTAAGCAGGGGGTGTGACCCTTTCAGTACATGAGAACAAGATACTCAGAATCACACTGGTACAGATAATAAGAAGGACCTTGTGGGTACCATCTAGATTACATGAAGCTCATGAATTAAGATGTATTACTTTATATCAGCCCTCTCTCTCTCCAGTGTTTTATAAGAGATAATCTCGGGATTAGTCCTTGGTGTAACCTTTGTTTATAAGGGACTGACTTGAGGCCCCTTCACCTTTTGGGCCTTTTAGCTTTTGGCTTTTGGCTCCTGTGGCTTTTGGCTCCTCGGCCTTTTGCTTTTAGCTTTTTGGCTTTTTTGCTCTTTGGCTTTTTGCTCCTTCTTCTGGATAGGACTCACCTCGGGTGAGATCCTCTCACTTTGAGTGGGAAACTTAGGCTCTTTTGTATGGTCTAAGTTTGGACCAGAGCTAAAGTTTGTTCATTATATTGGAGTGCTGTGGAAGAGCTTTTGTACTATTAAAAGCCTTTTTGGAACTGCACGGACTCATGAGTTTTCATCTGTTCTCCCAGCGTCCTCGAAGGTAGAAGAGAACCTCTGACCTGACACTGTCGGGGACCCGGGCGGCGTTCCCTGGCAGATCAGCTTGTGTTTTATAGTACATGTAATTCAAACTATAAAATAATTCATTAAGAATTAATTTCTTTTTTGGGTTTTTTGGGTCACATCGGGCGATGATCAGGGGGTTACTGTTGACTCTGCACTCAGGAATTACAACTGGCAGTGCTCAGGAGATCATATGGGATGCCAGGGATCAAACTTGGATTGACCGTGTGCAAAGCAAATGCCTTACCCACTGTGCTATAGCTCTGATCCTAAAGAATCTATTTTTGATTGTCACTATCCTCTCTAGCACTCTTTTTCCTGACTAGAATTGCTTTCATATTTGTCTTTAGTTGATTACATTTGGCAAATAACATTAAGAGCCTGGCCTCTCACAAACAAAATTAAGGTTAAGTTCTTGAAGTAGTCCCGTTCCTCTACCCTCCAGGTACCTTGCTTTCCAAACCCCAGTGAGATAATCATTTTTAACAAGTTGAGTGCACCAAATTGACCTCACTCAATCATTTCTGACTTGAGAATTTCACCATCATCCATTTGGCACTTTAATCTAAGAAGACTGCAAACAAGTTTTTTGGCCTTGCAAACATCCCTTTCCTGAAAACTAAACAGAGATAAGAGAGAGATAGCATAGGGATTAAGGTACTTGTTTTGCATGCAACTAATCTCAGTTTGATCTTTGGCATCTCAGATTTCTCAGTATCTCCAAGAGTGATCCCTGAGCAGAGGACCAGAACTAAACACTGAGTATCAATAGTTTTTACCCCAAAATAAAAAACAAATGACTTCAGTTTACTACTGCTCCCTAACAATCAAGATAGCATCCAATTGCTAATGAATGTTTCCTCCTTTAAATGGAAAAGCTTCACCCAATAACAAACAGTATACACCCACTGATTGTATCTTGGATATGTATATATTTAAAATATTGCTTATAAAATTTGGAATCAACCTAGAAGTGGATCATGAAGATATGATACACACATAATGGAATACAAAACAGCTATTAGGAATGATGAAATCATGCAATTCACAACATGGGTGGAATGGGAAGACATCTTGCTAAATGAAGTAAGGCGAAAGAAGGATAAATACAGAATGATATCATTTATATGTGGTATTTAGAATAACAGAAAGAGGGAATGCAATAGTTTAAAGGGGAGGCGCCCAGATCAACGTTGGTCCCAGGGTATAGGGAGCAGAAGGAAATAAAGAGTAGAGGGGAAGGGAGATATGAGACAGACAAGAAGCAGCAGGGGCCAGTGTAGGGAGTCAGGTACAAAGTTGATATGAAGGAATGATAGAGCCAAATATCCAAACCAGAGTCAATAACACTGAAATCAAGAGACCCAAACTTTAACAACCAAACTTAGAAGGTGCCTGTCCAGAGGACAGACTGGAGACAGGGTGTGGGTGAGGGATATTGGAGGAACTGGGAACATTAGTGGAAGGAAGCGGACACTGGTGGTGGCATCAGTGCTGCAGTATTGTATGTCTAAAACTCTACAATGAGTCGCTTTGTAAATCACAGTACTTTAACAAAAAAGTGAAGGAAAAATTGCTTACTTATGGCTCCTGACAAATATTTATCATTAAGACAAATCAAAACCTTACACTAGGAAGTCTGAGAAATCATCCTCTGCACCCAACTACTTCTTTCATGCTTTGTCCTCCAGAAGACACATTGGTGATTCCAATTTAAGTTATACATGGAATTTTAGCACAGGCATTATGATCAGTTTTATGAAAGTAACAATATAGTCACTGGAAAAAGTCACAAGTTACAGAGATGGTATAGGAGTAACATGTTTGCTTCTCTGCCATGCTGCTGACCCCAGTTCAATTGCTGGCACTGCATTCGATCCCCAAGCTCTGTCAGCGATCATTCCTGAGCTCAGAGCCATAAAGAGCCCTCAAATAATGCCTGTGTGGCCTCAATACTTCATACCCAAGGGAAAAAATCTCTAGCCACGAGGCCCACATAACCCGAGTTAGCACGTTATACTTAAAAACATTGTAGGAAGAAGAGCTATAACTTTTTAATTTTGGTTTTGGGGGCACATCTGGTGGTGCTCAGGATTTATTCCTGGTTCTGTGCTCAGGGATTACTCCTGGTTGGTTTCAGATGACCATATGTAGTGCTGGGGGTTAAACCTGGGTTGGCTCCATGTGCCTACTATACTATCCCTCCAGCTCAAGAAGAGACATAGTTAATCACTCAATTTAAAATTTATAAATAACTGTAGCTGACCAATCTGAATGGATTAGTAGCTTAGCAATTAGCACTACAAATGTTTATATCTGAAATCATATGTCCAAGAATTAATTGAAAGTTCTGTTTTCTCTGTCATAGTTTAATATTCTTCCTGAATTTCATCAATGTTATTAACTTGCTCAGCAAACCTTGTCTTTATGGAGACTACAGAAGGAAACTTCTGTTCAGTCCCTGTCCAAATAATAAAAAACCTAAACCTGGTGGAGCATAAATTAATGATGTTTCCGTCTTATCAAGTACTTTATTTCTCCACCTATGCTCAGTGAAGTAGTGACTTAAACTATCCGTACCAAAGTGCATAGGCATCCAAGGGGAGGAACGATTATATTCATCATAATGGAAACAGAGCCATAAAAACATTAAAGCACAGCAGCAAATTTAAGTTTTCTGTATTCTTTATTTTTATTTATTAGCTTTTTGGGTCACACTCTGTGATGCTCAGGGGTTATTCCTGGCTCTGCACTCAGGAATTACTCCTGGCAGTGTTCAGGGGACCATATGTGATGACGGGGATTGAACCCTGGTCAGTCGAGTGTAAGGCAAACACCCTACCCACTGGACTATCGCTCCAGCCTTCTGTATTATTTATAGTTCAGTGTTCGTCTGTAGATGCTATTGCCTCTCCACCAAGAAGACAAAGATTTTTATTTTTTTGCTTTTTGGGTCACACCCGGCGGTGCTCAGGGGTTACTCCTGGCTCTGCACTCAGGAATTACTTCTGGCGGTGCTCAGGGGACCATATGGGATGCCGGGGATCGAACCCAGGCGGCACAGGCCAACCACGTGCAAGGCAAATGCCCTACCCGCTGGGCTATCTCTCCGGCCCCGAAGACAAAGATTTAATTGTTTCTTTTTATTTCAGTCACTAGCCGGATCACTTCCTGTTGGCATTATACACCTCTGCGCAGCTTATCTGTATTTATCAAAAGATTCTTCACCAAAAATTCAACCCCATCAAAAAATGGAAAAAAAGAAATGAACATAAATTTTTCTCAAAGAAGAAATTAAAATGGACAAAAGGCATGTGAACAATGTTCTATATGGCTAACCATCAGGAAGGTACAAATTAAAACAACAATGAAGTATCATCTCACATCATAGATACTGGCACACATCTAAGAAAAAAAACAACCAGTGCTGGCATGAATGCAGGAAGAAAGGGAATCTCATTTATTGTTGTTGGAATGCTGACTGGGTCAGCCTTTTGGGAAAACAACATGCACATTCCTCAATACTCTAGAAATTAAGCTTCCAAAAACCAGGAATATTACTTCTAGTAATATGCCTTGTGGGACCCAAAAACACACAGCAGAAACACCATCTGCACTTCTCTGTCCATACTGTGTTTATCTTTTTATCTTCTTGTTTACTTCACTCAACGTGATATCTTCAGTTCAAATCAGTTTGCAGCAAATTGCATAGTTTCACTATTCCTTGCAGCTGCATAGGCATAGCATTCTGTTATGCATATGAAATGGGATACATATGTATACATGTGCATATATATGACATATGTGCATATATACATATGTCACATCTTCTATGATCCATTCACCTGTAATTGGATGTTCATAGCACCACTATTCACAATAGCCAGAATCTGGAAGCAACCTGAGTGCCCAAGAAAAGACAACTGGATAAAGATACTATGGAATACTACACAGCTATTAGAAAATGGAATACTACGCAGCTGTTAGATACACAATGGAATACTACATTGTTTATACTACATTGTTAGATACACAATGGAATACTACATTGTGTATACTACATTGTTAGACACAATGGAATACTACGAGCTGTTAGATACACAAATGGATACACAATGGAATACTACACAGCTGTTAGAGTCATGAATTTGCCTCAAAAATGCATGAACATGGAGAGTATCATGCTGAGTAAAATGAGTCAGAAGGAGTCAGAAGGAGAGGGAAAGACATAGGGAGACCACAGGCAGTGCTGGGGATGTTGGCTATATGCAAGGCAATAGCTTATTCCTTGAACTATCTCTTTGGTTCAACAATTCATTTATACTAAAGAAAACAGTTTAGGACAATTACACTATCAGGGTCCATTACACTAACTGAAAATTGACCAAGTTTTTTTTTTCTTTTTTGGGTCACACCCAGTGATGCTCAGGGGTTACTCCTGGCTCTGCACTCAGGAATTGCTCCTGGCACTGCATGGGGATCATATGGGATGCCAGGGATTGAACTTTGTGTCGGCTGCATGCAAGGCAAATGCCCTACCCGCTGGACTATTGCTCCAACCCGACCATCCAAGTTTTTACGTTCCCTTAAAGAACATCATCCTATGCAACTTTGACGCTAAGTAGACTACATTAAATAAGTACATTGGGTTTTCCAATACCATCTCAGAAGGCAGATCTCTTCCATCAGTTAGTTGCTATGCACTGAAAATGAACTGTGAAACTATGGTTATCGCACCAAACATATGGGAAGAAGATAAGTAAATAATCTGGGTTTGTTAAGAGGGAAGAGAGGATTTTCAAAATTCAATGGGCATTCAGGTATCCATTCTTTTGTTAAAGAACCATGCAGTAGAGAGTATCCAGGGACAGATGAGAGGTGGATAAATAATTTGAGGGATAGGGCTCAAAAGATAGCTATGACTGACCTTGGTTCAGTCCTCAACACCCCAAATGTTTCCCCTAAGCACCTCCAAGAGTAAGTCCTGAGCACAGTCAGGTGTGGCCCCAAACCAAACAAACAAAAAAGCTGTTATCTCTTAAGAAGTTGAGAGATAGATACACAATAGAAGAGTATTTAGATATGAGAAAAGGTGAATTTTTGCTTTGTTACAATGTGGGTAGAACTGGGGAAGATCATGTAAAATGAAATAAGTCAGGGAGAGAAACACACAAATGCTAGAGGATCTCACTCATGTTGTAGAGTGAAACAAAGTGATGGTAGCTGAATATAGAATTATTGGGGGTAAAGAAGGGAACTAGAAGTGACTACATATCAGTGGTAGAGGGTGTTGGCTACTTTGGTGATGGTGGACCAGCAATAGCTACATAAACATAAACATCACCGTAAACGCATTAACTCAGCTACAGTACAACCATTAAAACTAATGAAAATAACAGGGGCTGGAGAGGTAGAACAGCAGGTAAGGCATTCTTGTTCTGCTTGTGGCTGACCTGAGTTTAATCCTGACACCCGAAGTGGTCTCCTGAGCCCCACAAGTAGTGATCCCTGAATAAAGTTTCAAACATAAAAAATATATACTGGATTGAATAAAAGTGATCCCAGAGCACAGAGCCAGGAGTAAACCCTAAATACTGCCAGGTGTGACCCCCAAATACAATTTAAAAAATAGGTGCTGAAGAAATAGTACAAAGTTTAAAGAATGCTTTAAATAACAGCAATAATAATAATACTAATACTAGAAATAATAATGATAGAGGCTGAAGAGCTAGTCTAGGACACTTAATTTGCATCCCCGGTTCAAATCACTGGCACTACATATGGTCCCCTGAGCACTACCAGCAGTTACTCATGAGCAGAATTAGGAATAGTCCTGCAACAAATATCAATAAGAAAAAATAAAAATATATGTGCCATACTAGCAAGCAACATATTAAAGTCTAGATATAGAAGAATTAAAATCAAACTAAAGAAAACATTGTTCTCATCAAACTTATATTCTAACGCTGGACTACAAACTATACATAAGACCTAGCAGACAACCATATAGTGGTAACTGCTACGGAAATCCTGACAAGAGGGGCATAGGTGGGCCAGTGTAGGTGGGATCTGGGAAGACTTGATTAATAGTGACAAGATATACTGGGGCCTTGAGGAAAAAACAAGTGAGGAAGCTAATAGATGTGGCATGCTCCAGGCAAGAGAAAGAACAAGTCAAAAAGGCCCTTAGGTAAAATGTGTGCTCAGCATGTGATGACGCAGAAAGCAGGCTTGTGCAAAGAAAGGAGAGAGCAAGGGGCTCCAATTTTATCAAAGTACAGGAGGGAATCGACTGGCCAGCATGCTGAGCAGTATAAAGGGCCGATTTTCGGTGAACGGTCTGGAATTGACTACTAGCCCAATCAACCAAGCAACACAGATGCCACGGGGCAGATGGCTAACAGTCCCAGCTATAAATTTTACCTGTGCAAGACTTTCTCCTCCTTAAATAAGCAAGAAAGAGCAGAAAGGGAAACAGGAGCCACAGAGAAGGAAGCAATGATACATAGGAACCAGAAAGGGTGACAATGGGACAGAAATCTGCAAAGGCCCCAATCTCATGAACTATTTGGGGGGGGCAGAAGTGGGGAAGAAGCCTCAGGGGACCAATAGTTCCGTTCTCATGGCAGCAGCTCTAATTCTGGCCCCCTGCCTTGAAGCAGCTGTCAACGATTCTCCCCCCAACCTTTCTGTTGTATTCATTCTTTCACCCCTGGCTCCAATGTTGCAAGGGAACCAAACAGGTGGGGGTATGGATGTTGAATGTTCAGAGTATGTGTACAGAGAGGCAGGCATGATCAGATGGGGAAGGGGATAGGAGGCGCCTCCCCCCACAAGTCTGTGTTAAAGGTCAACACATCAAGAGGCGCCTTGCCTTGAGAGCGATGGCAATTAAATCCTGTCATTATGTTGGGTCCCAGCTTCAACTGGGACTCGCACAGCTTTTCAAAATGACTGGATCAAGGCAGACTCCGCTTCTTTCTCTGGTCTAAAGATGCATTTCTCTATCCAACCAATGTCCGAGCCATTGTATAGCAGAGAAATGCCATTATCTTGCCTCTTGACATACACCACACATAAATGTCCCCATAGGAGGCCTTATAGAGGCACGGATGGGGAGAGTTCTCGAGTGAGCAAATTGTCCCCATGGACTATGCATGCTTTGAAACTTTTTTGAGTGACAGATTTGGCAGCTTTTATTTTCTTTTTGGGGGGTGTACTTTTTGTTCTTTTTGAAATGATTAGGTGAGTGCTGTTAATAAGAATTCATTAGTTAGGAAAACCGAATGAAGATTATTTTCCCAAAAGTTAAATATGATTTCATTAAGGACCAGTGCTCAGTCGTGAGAAAGTGCAGACTTATTGCACTGAATTCCTGCTATGTGAGGCTTTGGGAGGGAACTTCATTCTGGTCCTCTTCTTGCAACCCTGCTAGGATTTTGCAGTCCTTTCCGCTGAATATTGCAATTCACTTGTTTATTAAATTACTACCTAAAAATATGCAAGTTGGTCTAGTGCACTATGGACAGCAACTATACACGAGATCTAGAGAGGAAGCAGTGAAACTGCCTTGATCTTAGAAAGGTTCTACAATGAATAGACACTGGGGCTGGGTTGGAGTACATCGGGAGGGCATTTGCCTGCATGCGGCTGACCCGGGTTCGATCCCCAGCATCCCATATGGTCCCCTGAGCACAGCCAGGAGTAATTCCTGAGTGCAGAGCCAGGAGTAGCCCCTGAGTATCACCGGATGTGATCCCAAAAGTAAAAAGAAATAGCAAAATAAAATTAATAGACTAATGGAAGGATCAAGAAAGATAGTGCAAGTAAAGTTCAGTGTCTAGATGCCCACAGTTTCTGCCATCTCAGCTTCTCGGAGCATTCCTGCTCAGTCTGCACTTCCCTCATTCTCTACTTTTGCTCTAAGTCCTTACCTTGCTTTAAAAATATTCAGTATGAAGGTAAAGAGTTCACCCAGCATTCTCTTTTTTTGAAGACCTGGCTAAACCTGCATTGCTGCTTCCTAAATTCCTCTCCTAAAGCGAAGACAATGACTTTGTTTTCCATCTGTGGAGAGTGAAACTGTCCTTTATCAAGGGAAATGAACAATTTGGACAACTGAAGTTCCTTGAAATTCAGCTGAAGTGCCCTTTCTCCACCTCCATGCCAGTTGCCCCGGAAGAGAGACCGACCCACGCCAGACCCACATGTCCCTTGGAGCGGCCGCTTTGCGGCCATGCAATATTTTTATAGGATACTGAATTTTGAAGAAGGTTCTTCCCAATTTCTTTCACATTTATACATAGTAAACAGTTATAGACATGTTTTAACTGGTTTTTGATGTCACACCTTGTTCTTTGCTCAAAGAATCATTTGGTGTCAGGAACCAAACCAGAGTTAGCCAGATGCAAGGTAAGTGTCTTAACCCCTGTACTACCTCTCTGGCCCTAAAACTGGGAATTATTTCCCAAATAGAAGTGACACTGCATGTCAAACACTGGCTGTATATCAACTGAACAGATGAAACGCTTAACTCTTCTAGATGAAGTGCAGAAACTTGGGAAGCGACACATTGGTAACTTATGAGGAAAAAATTTCCCTAAGGAACGCTGCCAGAAAGGGTAAACCTGCAGTGACCTCATAGGTACACTGCAGGAGGATAGAAATAAAAATGTGACAAATTACTTAACTGTCCTTTCTGGCATTTTCCTGCAGAGCTACATCCTGCGCCCAAAAGGCGGGGAAGGAGACGCTTTGGAAATAGGATTGGAGAAGATTCTGGAGCTGTGTAGCCGTGTGGGTTGTTTTGGGTTTAAAAGGCCACTAGGTGGAGCTATAGCATTTTCCTTTCCAGGATAAGGAACGCAGTGATTCAGTGCTGCTTCAGCTTGGTTCCTTGTGCACTAAGCAGCTCCTCGGATATGTGCGGGTCTGCAAGTCGCTGGGCTCCTTTGAGAGAATGAACTTGAGAATGTATCCAAGGCCAGAAACACTGCTATTGAAAATCCCTCCGAGTGTCATCCAAACTTGTTTCTATGTTGGCTGTAGAACCGAGTTTACGTGGTGAGAAGGAGGGCGGGTGGGATGCTGGTGGAGGGATGCAAGTAGCCTGGTCATGAGGGTGGTGTTGGAGTGATATATGTATAAAAGTATAAGGAGCAGTATTGTAAATGCGGGCACGTTAATATAAAAGGGCTAAAACCAAACTTACCCACCTGACTTGTTTTATTTTATTTTGGAGAGAGGACACACTGGGGGTGCTCAAGGGTTACAGGATTACCAGAGATTACTCCTGGCTCTGCACTCAGGAATTATTCCTGGTGGTGCTCGGGTGACCATATGGGATGCTGTGGATGGAACCAGGAGCTGCACCTGTCTTGTTTTATTTTTTGTTTGCTTTGTGTGTGTGTGGGGTGGGGGGACACAAGCACTGCTCAGGGCTTCTTCCTGGCTCTGCATTCAGGAATCACTCCAGGTGGTGCTCCATGGACCATCTGGGGCGTTAAGGATGGAATCTGGGTTGACCGTGTACAAGGCAGACGCCCTTCCCACTATACTATAGCTCCGGCCCCTTACTCACCTATCTGAAAGATAAGTTCCTTGGACAGGACAAGGATCCAAATACCTTCATTTGCTCTCCTTAGCAAACTATAATCTTTCCTGAAATACCTTAAAGTATAGATTTCCAGGGTCAGAGAAACAGCTCAACGGACATGTGGGAGACCTAGATTCAATTCCTGACACTGCATCTGGTTCCCCAAGCATTCCAGGGGTGATTGCTGAGCACAGATCCAGAAGGAAACCTTGCATACGTTTTGGTGAGCACCAGCCCCTCCCTCCAGTTTGTTCAGGGCACAGAAGTTTCCCATTCGGGTCTAGTCCTGCAGGGGGGTGAAAGGAAGCAGGTTCGGTACCCTGGTTTTTTGTTCGTTTTGTTTGGGGAATACACCCAGTGATGCTCAGGGGTTATTCCTGGCTCTACACTCACTCCTGATAGTCCTCAGGGGACCATATGGGATGTTGGGGATTGAACCCAGGTCAGCTGCATGCAAAAGAAAAATTCCCTGCCTGCTATACTATTGCTCTGACCCCAGTACCCTATTTTTGAAGGCCATCAGATCTTCTCGAGTACATTGTCAGTTTGTGTGTGGGTTTTTTTTTTTTTTTTTTTTGCTTTTCGGGTCACACCCAGCAATGTTCAGGGGCTACTGCTGACTCTGCACTCCAGAATTACTCCCAGTGGTGCTCCAGGGACCATATGGGATAGAGGAATTGAACAAGATTGGCTACATGCAAGGTAAACACCCCTCCCGCTATACTACCTCTCTGGCCCCTTGTGTTTTTATAAATAAATGTTACTCAGAACTTAAAGCTGAGTATGTTCGCTTCCTGCTTTTTAAAACCTTGACAATGGCTCCGTAGCAGCACTTAAACATCATTAAAATGCTAGCAGTGAAGAGGAGGGTTAGGGTGGGCTTTGTTGGCCTCCTAAGTACTATTCAAGGGTGCCTTTTTCCCTCTTTGATTTTTGGGCCATACCACGTAATGCTTATGGATGCTTCCTAGCTCTTCACTGAGGAAGTATTCCGGGGGGGTGCTTGGGGAATCATATAGGATGCTGGGGATCAGATCTAGGTTGTCTGGGTGCCAGACAGACATCCTACCTGCTGTACTATCTATGGCTTGTTTACTCACTTGAGCTTTCGGAGTTCCTTTTCCCTCTAAACTGAAGCTAAGTGCATAGCCCTGTTTGTTTCTTTGGTGAAATAGTGGCTGAAAGACCCCTGGAGGAGCAAAGCTTCACATAGCTCCGTAGCACTGAGTTTCTGTTTCTTTCATTTGGGCCACTTTTACTTGCTCTTGCTTCGCTTTCACTGACTCATGCTCTCAGTCTCTTCTCTTGAAAAATGTTCTGGTATTCAGAATGAGGGGCCAGTTAAGGAGGGTCTCTCATAAAGCAAACACCTTACCCAGTGGGTTATCTCTCCAGTCCAACAACTGATGCTCTGAAGACTTTGAACCCTTGCCTCGGAATACCCCCATCAATTCCAAATCATTCCACCATTTTTTTGCTTTGCTTTTTTGGACATACCCAGTGATGCTCAGGGGTTACTCCCGACTCTGCACTCAGGGAATCATTCCTGACAGGGCTCGGGTGACCATATGGGATGGCGGGATCAAACCTAGGTGGTCCAGCGTGCAAGTCAAATGCCCTACACACCATGATCTTTGGATACCCAACTCTAAGCACCCTTCCAGTATTAACAGACTTCAAAGTGTTAATAGCCCAAGCTGTTCCCTTTCTCCTATAATGTTATTCCTGCATAAGTTAGCATTCTCCCTGGCAGCGATAAGCAATCTACTCAGTTTTGTCTTGGCGATGGGTTATTCTGGTAGTATTTGAGGGCATCAGTATCTGGCATGTCTGTTTGATGTTAAATCAAGTCATTCATGGGGTGAAATAATGTTTTAATTTGGATTTGTTGGACATAAGATAAAGTTGTTATCTTGGGGATGCCTTTGAAGGGATTAGAGTTTAATTCCTTTTTTATAGCCCTACTATTATGGGGTTTGACTTTTCCATCCACTAATTGGGCACTTGAGATCACTTGTGACAGGGCCCACCCTAGGAGTAAGGGTGAATTTACAGCCAACTCTATAGCGGAACAGCTAGTTTCCTTTCTATAGTTTAATTATTTGGAAGCCAGAGTGCAGGGGTTAAGGCACTTGTCTTGCACATGGCTGACCCAGGTTCCAATTCCCAGTACGACTTATGTTCCCTGAGCACCACCAGGTGTCATTCCTGAGTACAGATGCAGGAATAGTCCCTTGAGCCAGGTATGATCCAAACCCCATAAATAGAATCTACTTGTTTCACCTGCTTAAGCACACTATCACTAGAATTTGGGGTGCCACTTAAGATGCTGCAAGCTCACTGTGTAGTCTCTGTCACTGCTGCACAGATGACTCATCATATGGGGAGACAGAATGAGGGAAAGAAATATATTCAGGATAGCAGGCCAATCAATAAAACATTGATCTTATGCTGCACCTCCTGACGAAGGTCAAAATCTGTAAGGATTTCCCTGGGAATTTGCAGTGTTTTCACTGAAAGAGACAATAAACTGTATTGGGTATTTTCTACTGCAGCTGTTTTCAGCGATTTCCTGTACCCCCTTTTCTATCAAGGGGGTCGACATATTTAATGCTTTCAATCATGGAATCAGCTACCAAAAATAACCTTCAAATGAACTAGAAAAAAAATAAACTAGAATAACTAATATTGGATAGATATGGAGGAAAAGGAACTCTCACCCACTGCTGCTGAGAATGTTGACTGGTTAAATGGTTTTTTTTTTAAACAATATGGGCACTCTTAAAAAAATAAGAACTGAGCTTCCATATGACCAAGCAATTCGACTTCTGGGGAACTACCCTAAGGGCTGAAAAACTAGATTCATAAAAGACATCCGCACTCCTATGTTCATTGCAGCAATACCCACAAAAGCCAAAGTCTGGAATCAATCCATGTGTCAAGAACAGAAAACTGGATAAGGAAATTATGGCATACATAAACAATGGAATAACTATCCAACTGCAAGAAAAGATGAGATCATAAAAGTTGGTATTAAAGGGACAGAACTGGAGGGGATGATGCTCAGTGAGGTCAGTCAGAAGGAGATGGACAAATATGGAATGATTTCTTCTATGTGAGACATAAATAAGTACAGTAAGGGACTAACAAATAACCAAAGGCAACAGAACCCTAGAATTGGTCTACAGAACAGAACTTACCAAGATTGGTGGAGATGGGGTGGGATGTTTCCAGAAGCGAACACTGAGACATTGGTGGAGGAAAGCAAACATGTTGGTGGGGAGTATGAGGGTGGAACATTCTAATCATGAATGCATTATATGCATGGAACACTATCATTGTCAAGTATGGACACTAAAATAAATGTTTAAGAAATCAGTCTGGTGCTCCATTTCCAAATGAAAAAAAGTAAGGCTGTGGACAAATTATTTTCTCAATATCACAACTTCCTTGATCTTTGAATACCAAGGGGCCAGAAGAGATAGTATAACAGTTAGAGTACACACCTTGCATGCAGCCTACATGATTTCTTTTTTTTATTTTTTTGCTTTTTTGGGTAAAACCCGACAATGCTCATGGGTTATTCCTAGCTCTGCACTCAGGAATTACTCCTGGAGGTGCTCAGGGGACTATACGGGATGATGGGGATCAAACCCGGTTCGGCTGCCTGCAAGGCAAAAACCCTACCAGCTGTGCTGTCGCTCTGCCTCCCACATGATTTCTTAATAAAAATGAAGTTTGTATTAAGATTGTACAGTGCATACCTTGCATGCATCTTATATTCTCAGCACCCCATGCATTTCCCCGCTGTAACCCCAGGAAGTAGTGGGGTGACCTGGGAATTCCTGGTACCACAGGCTAAAGCAACAGTGTATCTTCAGCCCCTCTCATTGAACCATCAAGCAACTCACCCAGAATCACCAGTGGATCCCCAGACCTCCTGTAAATGTGTGTCTGTACCTAAATACTATATCAAATGAAATCAACTGTATATATAATATAAATATATATACAGTAGATTCAATATGTATATACATATGTATATACAGTTGATTTCATTTGATATAGTATTTATATATTTATATATGTATAATTTATACTTATATATGTATATATGTATGTGTACATATATACATATATAGTTGATTTAATTTGTCATAACATAATATTTAATTTGATATAATATAAAATTTGCATATATTCAGTCAACAGTCAAAGCATACAGACCCGGACCTTCAGTTGAGATGCTGATGATCAGTACAGTATTTTTTTTCCAAAACCTGATCAGGATTTCTATTTCTGTCCTCCGGTTATCTTAAAAAGAATGAAGCAGTGACCTAGAAGGAACCAGCATCTGTTCAACCTTGGGATGCTTATGTTGGATTACTCACTTCCTTGCTGAGCACTTGAAAAGACATGCTTAGAAACTTGACAGGCTAGGGAAATAAGTTATGGGCAAAACTGAACTTCTGCAGTATGAAAAACATGAAGCTGATGTTCAAGAGTAGTGATAAATACACTAACATGGGTTGCTGCCAAGTATTTGTTCTCCAGTGTTGTTTTTTTTACCATTAGATAAAGAGGGACTAAAAACAAAGATCAGCTAACTCAAGGGAAGCAAGCGAACCCAAGGGCCGTGTTTACTCTTCTGGCTGGAACCAAAAGACAGTAGCACAGCAAGGCTAAACTTGATTTGTATTAAGAAATCAATAATGACAGTATTAAAACTAATAATGTGCTTGGATGCTTTGGATCAAAAAAACAGTCAGCTTAATAGTTTACATTTGCTACTTGTGGAATAATAATTAAATACTAATAACATAAATTCAAAGGAGGGGGTATTTTTATTTTTATTTTATTTATTTATTTATTTATTTATTTTTACTTTTTGGGTCACACCCGGAGATACTCAGGGGTTACTCCTGGCTCTTTGTTCAGGAATTACTCCTGGTGGTGCTTGGGGACCATATGGGATGCCGGGATCGAACCCAGGCCTGTATAGACCTGCTGCGTGTAAGGCAAACACCCGCTGGGCTATCACTCCGGCCCCAGGGGGGGGTATTTTTTTTGGAGGGGTATTTTTAATATTACTTCTACTATGCCCTATTTTTGTTTCTTTTCATTGGTGGGGGTGGGGATGAAGAGAGTTTGGGCCACATCCAGCAGTGCTCAGGGGTCTCAGTGCTCAGGAGTGAACCCCAATGGCACTGTTGAGGAGCAAACCGGGTCAAATGCATGTCAAGCGGAGTACCTTAGTGTCTGTAAACTAAACAAGCCCCAAATAAGCCCTAGTTTTATAATTAATGCCTTTTCTTTTGTCTTCTCTATCACTCAAGGCTATTTCCATATCCTTTGAACCAAATGCCTCCAGCTTCCATGGTTACCTGGCCGTGGCACAGAATCTAGGTGAGAACAGCCTCTGTGTCCGTTACTCTTAGCAACATCTCAGCTTCTGCACTTTTTCCACTGTGGCCTTCCTCCAGGCTCTACAAAACTAGTTGCTTTTTATTTTTGATCTTGCTTTGGGGGCCGCACCTGGTGTGTTCAGGGACTACTCCTGGCTCTTCAGTCAGGAGTTGTCTTGGTTGGGGCGTGGTGGGGCGCACAGGGGACACTAGCTATCTAACCCAGGTCAGCCATGTATGAGGCAAGGTTCCTACCCACTAGACTATCTCTCCAGCTTTAGTTGTTTTTCTATTTTCACAGCATGCAACATTTAATGCCTCTGACTTCCTCTGTTTGAGTTTACAACCTAGTTCTTTTTTGTTTTGTTTTATGGCTGCACTCAGAGGTGCTCAAGGATTACTCCTGGCTCTGCACTAAGGAACAGTTCTGGCAGTACTTGTAGGACCATGTGGGATGCCAGGATGAAATGTGGGCCAGCTGCATACAAGGCAAGTGTCCTACCTGCTGTACTATCTCTTTGGCACCCCCCCACCTGACCCTGGTTCTTTTATGTCGATTTTGGGGCCGCACTAGATGCTTGAGGGACATATGAAGGACTGGGGATGGAACCCAGGTGACACACAAGCAAAGGCAAAACACCTTACCTGCTGAACTATTTCTCCTACCCTGGTTCTTTATGTGTGTGTGTGGGGGGTGCATGATTGGACCACGCCTAGCAGTGCTCAGGGTTTACTCCTGGCTCTGTGCTCTGGGATCACTTGTGGAAGTACTGGGAGACCCTATCTGCTGTTAGGAATCAAACTGGAGTTGACCAAGTGCAAGGCAAGTGCCTAACCCCCTTATCTCTCATGCTCCACTATCCCTCCACCAAACCAGAGTCATCTAGTACAGAAAGAGAAAAAACAACCTTTCATTTACCATATTAAATCCAGGGCTGGAAAGTATGAGACTGAGGGCTGTTAACAAAGGGTAATCCAACATAAATAAATGGATGTTACAAGATTTTTTCAGCATATTTGAATATGATCACATGATTTTGGTTGATGTAGTATATGCTATTTGTTGATTTGCATATGTTGAATCATCTTTCTGTCCCTGGGATGAATCCCATTTGACCCAGCCATACCACTCCCTGGGAATCTACTCTGGGAAACCAAAAATACGCAGCGGAAACACCATCCCTACTTTTATGTTCATAGCAGCATTATTCACAATAGCCAGAATCTGGAAGCAACCAGAGTGCCCGAAAATCGATGACTGGATAAAGAAGCTTTGGTACATCTACACAATGGAATACTATGCAGCTGTTAGGAAAAATAAAGTTATAAAATTTGCCTATAAATGGATGGACATGGAGAAGATTATGTTGAGCGAAATTAGCCAGAAGGAGAGAGACAGATACAGAATGACTGCATTTATTTGCATGGCATAAATATATATGTACAAATTATGATACCAATATCCAAGGTCAAGTGAAACATATATCAGGAGGTCTTGTCAAAGGTGGAAATTATCACAAATGTGTGGGAGTCAGAGGTTAGGTAAGACAGAAAATGGAACAGGGTGCTAATAATTGCCGAGGGTACTAATGCCAACCTAGAACTGAGCATTAAATAGAGGCAAAAGGATACACATGACAACCTTTTAGTGTATGTTCTGTACTCCATAGTCTGGAAGGGAAGGAAAAGAGAAAGAGAGAGAAAGGAAAAGAAATAAAGAACCTGCCATGGAGGTGGGCTGGGGAAGGGGGAGGGAACCGGGGACGTTGGTGGTGGGAGATGGGCACTGGTGGAGGGACGGGTGCTGGAACACTGTATGACCAAAACCCAAACATGAACTTTTTAATTGTATATCTTTTTATTTGTATATCTCACGGTGGTATAATAAAATACTTAAAAAAATAAAGATAGCAAACGCTTATAAAGATAAAAAAAAGAAAAACTGAAGATGGGATACATATTTGGAAGCCTAGACAGCATACCTGGGCAGAAAAAGGGACATGAACACATAATCTAGGGTATGGATAGATAAGACAAAAGTCAATGTGCTCTCCTAGCATGCAGCTATGCCTCCAGCCATGGTCGCGATTTTGGCACCACACATGGTCCTCTGACCACACCAGGTACAACTTCTGAACACAGAGCCAGGCATGTGTCCCACCCTCCAAATAATGGAATATTAGATTCAGAGAGCACATACCACCAGAGCAAAATTTAGTATAGAACAGTATTTTTGGTAATTCAGAATACTAATCAATGTTCTCATTAATGTTATGAATTCATGGTTTTCATTTCTAAGGTAAAATAATGGGCCAGGTGTTAAAAAACAATGTTATCAGAATTTTATTTATTTCTAGTTTGGGGAGCACACTAGGCTGTGGCCAAGGCTTACTCCTGACTCTGTCCTCAGAGATCACTCATGATGGGGCTCAGTGGACCAATTTGGGTGCCAGGGATTGAACCTGAGTGAGCTACATGTAAGGTAAGTCCCTTACGATACAATCTCTCAGCCCCATCATCAGAATTTTTAAATGTACCCTTCAAGAGGACAGAGAATGTACAGTGGGTTCTTTGGTTCTTTCTTACTGGAAAGAAGGTGTTTCTGTATGCACATAGATTCTAAAGGAAAAGAAGGAAGTTACTGTCTGTATTTCACTGAAATGTGATAGACTAGGAGTAGAATGTGGTGGAATGCTGTTGATTTGTCTCTTGGCAGGTGACCTGCTCTGCTTGCCCATCACAGATAATCCATGATCCCCATGGACTAATCCATGAGTAACATATTCATGGTAACTAACCCAGGAGTCCACCAATATTAGTGTAAGAGAGGCACATGAATCATGTGGTGACAGTTGTTTCCTTTAAGTTCAAACATCTCTCCTTATAGTGTAGACAAGAGTTGAGCAGGTAAACCGTTTCCTCTTGCCATACAGAGAAAAGCTTTCTGGGTGAGGCAAGAGCACACCAGGAGAAGAATGGTGAGCAGAGCTGAGAAATAGAAAGAACACTAGTCATGAGATGAAGTGTCTCAGAGCCTGTCTCATTAACATAAATTTCTTTTCCTTAAACCTACTCTGACTTGCTTCTATTTCAGATTGAATTCAATGGAGAGGGACTCTCTGAATACATCAGTAGATGGTACCTGGCTCAGAGTATATGGTCACTGGAAGAAACCCAGGATCAGAGACTGTACAGGAGATAAGGCATTTGCTTTGCATGCGGATGACCCTAACACCACATATTGTGCCTGAGCACCACCAGGATTGATTCCTGAGCACAGAGTTGCCAGGAGTAAGCCTTGAAACTGCAAGGTGTGCCCCTCTCCCTCAAAGAACTCTTGGACATGTATATGTAACAGAAACAAGAGGCTGACCATGAATATGATTCACATGTCTTAAAAAATTTGCTTAGCAACTCAATCATAAACAGCTATGTAACTCACTGTGATTCAATTAAAAATAAATTAACAAAATATGCTTAGAAAAAAATGGAGAAGGGCCAGAGAGAAAGTACAGAGTATAGGGAATTTGCTTACATGTGGCCCACTCAGGTTTGATCTCTGACATCCCATATGGTTATGGCCCCCTGAGAACTGCCAGGAGTAATTCCCAAGAGCAGAACTAGGGGTAACTACTGAGCATTGCCGGGTGTGGCCTGAAAGAAAAAAAAGCCCATAGAGGACTAGAACTACTATTGATATAAGTGGTAGAGTACGCAGCTTGCATATTTATGTCCTGGGTTCAATCTCTGACACTCTCAATTCCCCCTCAGAAAAGTCAAAGGCTAGGAAGATGACTTGACAAGGCAGAACACATGCTTTGCTTGCAGGAGTCCCATATATAATCCCTGGCATCACATAGTCGGCCCCATCCCCTAAGGCAAATAGTAAGTTGGGAGTAACCCCAAAACCTAAATCAAACCAAAATCTTAAGACCAGTTAGCTTTACTAGCGAACTCTACAAAACTTTCAAAAAATTAATACCCTTCCCTCTTTCCAAAATCCAAAAGAGGGGAAATATTCCCAAACACATTCTATGAAGCTGATATATGCTGATCTCTAAAGCAGATAAGTAATGCACACATGCATGCATGCACACACACACACAAACTACAGACCAATGTGGATGATGAACACAGATGTATATATCCTCAACTAAAAGAAAATCTTGGCAAATGGAATCCAACAGCACTTCAAGAGAATCCCTCACTGTAGCCAAATGGGATTCATCCCAGGGACAGAAAGATGATTCAACATATGCAAATCAACAAATAGCATATACTACATCAACCAAAATCATGTGATCATATTCAAATATGCTGAAAAATCTTGTAACATCCATTTATTTATGTTGGATTACCCTTTGTTAACAGCCCTCAGTCTCATACTTTCCAGCCCTGGATTTAATATGGTAAATGAAAGGTTGTTTTTTCTCTTTCTTGTATGCCCTTTACATATTCTTATCCTAGAAAAAAAGGCCTTTTATATAGACACAGGAAGATAGTTAAGGCTATGCTTTTGTGATATAGGAGTTAATTAACTCTGAATTAGTTACTCCTGGACATCCATCATATTTACTAACTTAAAACCTTTTGCCCTTAGATTGATTCTAGTTCCTTACACCCAAAAAGGAGGGTCCCATCACGGGACTGGACAGACCCAGGGCAAGTCATGAATAAGCTTCCCTGGCCTTGACATAGGACAGACTAAATGTCCTGAACAATATTGTAAGCTAAGAGTAAGGTTATGAAACAAACTCTCTTGTGACCAAAAGATAAGCAATAGATCAAAAAGGACCCAGTAGGGATCAAAAGACCTTGTGAGAATTAGAAATAAAACAACCTGGTGAGAGGAATGTAGACTGGAATATATGGCAAGATGTCCCCAGGAATGGTCATCCTGTAAATTTAATCCCGGTGTACATTAGTATCAATCTCTCTTACTCTGTATATACAAAATGACTAGAAATATTATTAAGAATGTTTACCAGCTAAGGAAAGGAGAAAACAACATAACAGGGTTCTGCCTTGTTATGGGCGGGCCCTAAAGCCCAAGGACAAGATGTCTCTGGGGAAGTCCCCTGGTGGTTTTCCCAGGGAAGCGGGGCATTTTATCACCTTACTGTTTCTGGATTAAGGTCCATTACCTCTTGCAACAACCTTCCCCCAAACTTTTGTAAAGTATCTGTCTCTAGCAAACTTGACTTGGTGATGGTGTATGTGTGGAGTTAGGTAGAGTGAGGTGGAGTGAGTGAGGAGAGATGAAAGGAAATAGCTTTAGACTTTCAAGGCTGTGGTCTTTTTCTTTGTCCATCAGTTGGGGAGAAGACTCATCAGTCCTGAATGTGACCAAGGACCCCACCAAAACCCAGTATCTGTTGGGGACCCTTCTGAGTCCCAACATGTTTATCTGTTCATTTCTTCATTTTGGGGGAAAGGCAGAACTACACTAGGTGGAACTCAGGGACTGTTTGTGGCTCTAGGAATTGCATGGTGCTGGGGATCAAAGCAGAATTGGCCACGTATAAGACAAGTTCATGTACCTCATGTACTATCCCTCAACAAGCATTTATTAGTACCCCTCCAAAAACCTACTCAATATGAAAAACTTACAGCTGATACAATACTCAATGGTAATTAAAATGAAAGATGGTGATGGGAAATATACACTGGTAAAGGGATCGGTGTTGGAACATTACATGACTGAAACTCAATCATGAACAACTTCGTAACTGTGCATCTGACTGTGAAAAAATAATTAATTAAACAAATGAAAGACTTCTTCCTAAAATTTGGAATGAGACAAGGATTTCCACATGCACTGTGGCTTTCAACATAGTTTTGTAACTCCTAGCCACAGTGATTTGGTAAGAAAGAGAAATAAAAATAAACATAGATTGAAGATAAATAAAACCAACACTATTTTGTAGATGGTATAATTCATGTAGAAAGCTCTAAAGACTACGTCAAAACCATTGGACATATCAACGAGTTCAGTAAAGTGGCAAGATTCATAATCAGCATACATAGATCATTTTCATGTTTATATGCAAACCAATATGAGGTGGAGGAAAGAGAAATCAAGAAAACAAGCCCATCATAAAATATAAAATTCTGGGATTAAGTCTAACAAGAGTTGTGAGAGATCAATTCTCTGAAAACAGGAAGGCACTGTTCAAAGAAATAAATGAGAAGACAATGAAAGAAATTCATGCTCAAGGATTAAAATAATAAACTCCTTTTTTCCCTGTTTCTTAAGGGCGGCACACCCAGCTGCTCATAAGGTTTACCTTTGGCTTTGTGTTTAGGGAACACTACTGGTGATCTCAGGAGACCATATGGGGTTCTGAGAATTGAACCCAGGTCGGCCTCATGCAAGACAAGCACCTTGTACACTATACTATGGCTCAGCCCCTCCCCCGCTAAAGAATAAGCATCATTAAAATGGTCATCTTTTAACAAAATACCTATAAAAATTAAATAGTGTTACTCCTGGGAATCTACTCTGGGAAACCAAAAATACGCAGCGGAAACACCATCCCTACTTTTATGTTCATAGCAGCATTATTCACAATAGCCAGAATCTGGAAGCAACCCGAGTGCCCGAAAATAGATGACTGGATAAAAGCTTTGGTACATCTACACAATGGAATACTATGCAGCTGTTAGGAAAAATGAAGTTATAAAATTTGCCTACAAATGGATGGACATGGAGAAGATTATGTTGAGCGAAATTAGCCAGAAGGAGAGAGACAGTTACAGAATGACTGCATTTATCTGCATAACATAAATATATAGGTACATATTATGATACCAATATCCAAGGTCAAGTGAAACATAGATCAGGAGGTCCTGTCAAAGGTGGAAATTATCACAAACGTGTAGGTTTCAGAGGCTAGGTAAGACAGAAAATGGAACAGTGTGCTAACAATTGTGAGGGTACTAATGCCAACCTAGAACTGAGCATTAAATAGAGGCAAAAGGATACACATGACAACCCTTTAATGTATGTTCTGTAATCCATAGTCTGGAGAGGAAGGAAAAGAGAAAGATAGAGAAATGGAAAGAAATAAAGAACCTGCCATGGAGGAGGGCTGGGGGGAGGGGGAGGGAACCGGGATGTTGGTGGTGGGAGATGGGCACTGGTGGCGGGATGGGTGCTGCTACACTGTATGACCAAAACCCAAATATGAACTTTTAATTGTATATCTTTGTAATTGTAAAAATAAAAAAAATTAAAAATAAATAAATAAATAAATAAATAAATATATAAAGTATTAAAAAATTAAATAGTGTTAGAGCTGGAGATATGCTTCAACTGGAACATATATCTTGTATGTGTGAGGCTCAGTGTTTGATCCCTGGCATTGCAATATATATTGCAATTATATGTAATGTATCATATCCAATGGCATCTTTCAAAGAAGGAGAAAAACCAATTCTAAAATTTCTTTTGGAACCACAAAAGGACCACGAGTAGTCGAAACAATTGAAAGAAAATTAAAATGAGATCACACTCTCTCACTTCAAACTGTATAATATTACAAAGCAATAGTAATTAAAATAGTATTTGGATTAGGACAAAAACAGGTGAAAATTAACGGAATAAAACAGAGAGCCTAGAAATAACTCCATAGATATGTGGGCATCTAATCTATGACAAAGTAGCCAGGGTCACACAATGGAGCAAACAAAAGCCTCCTCAACAAGCACTGTGGAAATCGGATTGCCACATGCAAAAAAATAAAAAGTAAAGGAACTAGATTGCTCATTTTTCACAATTCACAAAACTAATTCAAGATGCATTAAAAAAACATGTTTATCTATTCCAAACCAGGAAACACATAGAAGAAAACAGTATTACACACAGAACCTAGACATATATAATTCGACACTCAATTCCACTGACAAAGGAACAAAAAATTCATAGCAAGCTAATGTTTTCTACAGTTACTATAATACAAACTCATACTTGAAATAAGCAAAGAGGAAGTAAACAGAATGCACATTTGAATGTGATAGTTCATAAGCTGGTGCAAACAAGCTTCTATATATCAAAGTAATTCCATTACACCCCCTCCTCCCCATTAGCCCCTACACACATACATACCAAAATGCCACAGAGCAGGAACCTGGAAATTTACAGACAAATTAATCCTTGGTGCTGATAGGACATAAAAATCCTTAGCTTCACAGCCAAGTTAGTGAGATAAGGACATTCAAACGACAGACATTCTAAGCCTCGGAATTAGAACTAGAATCCTAACTACTAGCTCCTAAGTATGAAGGCTCCTCAGGTTCAGTGAACTGAGTGGAAGCAAGGGGTCCATTCTGGGGATAAGAAACAGCACCAAGGCATAAAGAATAAGCCATGTTTAGATTGGAGGAGAAAGTTTGGGAAATGAGAATATTTGTTATTTCATATATAGACTCTCTTGGATAAACTCTTAAGAACTTCTGCCTCCAGATTTTCTCTTTTCAAAGTACACTTGGTGTCCTTTCCAGGGGCTATCGTGCCTACGGCGTGGGCAAGAGGTTGACAGCCTCCCGGAGATCTGTAAGAAGTGATTCATTCAGGGTTTTTAATACAGCACAAAGAATTCTAACTATAGATGGGGCTGACCAACCGGGAGAGCTGGTGGTCTCCGAGCTCCAATTAATTTTTCCACGGCCCTCTCTTTTACTCACTTTACATTTTCCTTCCCAAGTTTTAATGATACCAACAAACACTGAGGGCCCCATCATCTTCTGTACCTCAGTACCTCAACTGAAATAGAATAACGTAATAGTTTTACAGCACACATTCAAGTCACAATTGCTGTCTGGTTTGCCTTGCTCTGTTTTAATGGCCAACAGAAAATACTCTTGGAGACCTGTATAGAAAAGCAAAAGAACTTCTTAACATAATAATAGCAGTTTAACAATGCAGTCAACTGCATTAGGAGCTTAGCAGGTTTTAAGATTATGTTCTGTTCCAAGCTTCAGAGGCACATTTTGCTTCTCATTGCCCAGAAGGAAGCCATTTCTCTTCATTTATCAGTCACTCAAAACCCTTAGAATGACTTGAAAATTGAAGGCCATCCTCTTGGACATGTTATTTCCTGGAATAATGCCAAATGATACAACTTAAGTAATCGAATTAACCCTTGCCCTCAAATCCAAGTCCCACATTTGAGACTAGCCAGTAGAATAACTGATTCTTAGGCACTCACATTGAACTGAAATACTGACAATAAAATTACCGGTGATATTTATCAGCTGACACATCTGTTACAGTCTTAGATGACTAACAGAAAGATGAGTGCTTGCTTACAATACAGATGGCTGAAACTGTGCCTTCAAAGATTGTCCTACAGTGCAAAGTATGGTAGCTACTTAGGAAGCGCAGGTACTAATGACATCCTGGAAACAATGCCTTTGATATTTTCCACAAAGACATGCACATAAATACTTGAAATGGCAAGAAGAAAACTATCCCACGCTTTTCATGATTGATTGCACAGCCAACTTTGCATCTACTGAAAAGGGGAGGTGGTGAGGGAATGTTATTGTTACATTGAGTTTTTCAAAGAAGTGATATGGAGCAGTTGGTGGGGCTGGGCATGTAATTCATTACACACAGCATTAGTTTTTTTTTTTTTTGCATGGGGGTACCCTGACTCTCAGAATGCTGCTGGTGACAGATTGAAGCTGTACAGACGCAGTACTGGCCCTCAGAGTGGGAGGCATGACATTAGCTGGCAGGCGATGTAAATCACAAGCAAAGAATGCAAACACCCACCCCCAACCCGATCTAGATTAGAGTCAACCGCTGCATTGAATTATCATGTGAAGTGCCTTTCTGTTATTAAAATGCAAAGAGACAAGCCAAATTGTCCCTCTAAACCGTTGTAAAGGCCAAACTTCCACAGAGGGTATTTCTTCATCTGTGTTTTACATGCAGGCAATCCTGTGGGTAGACACCAGAAGCCCCTCACCCCTACCCACACACCAAAAAAGAGCCCCTAGAGTTAGAGGAAAACAGTAGAAAGGACATCTTAGTTGATATGAACTACCATCAACAAATACTAGAGACTAGATATCTTAGAAAAGTTTTCTTCTCGTGGATCCCAGAAGCAGTTTGGTTTTGCATAATCTCCCTTTCTGGCTGTCTTCCTGTGTTCTCTTATGTGACTCTAACCCATGCACTATCTCCCCCAGCCCTAGAGGCTTTTTTTTAATTACAAGTTTCTTAGGGAGGAGGGGTGAGGCCACACAGGGTGGTAGACAGGGCTTACTCTTCGCTCTGTGCTTGGGAATGACTCCCAGTGGTGTTTAGGGGACCCCATGTGGTGCTAGGGCACAAAGCTGGGTCCATAGATGCCAAGTCAATGAAACGGCCAGGTAGAACAGCCTCCAGGCTGAGAACTCGGGGCTTTCTCAGAGTAGGGTCAGGCTTCCTCCCCTCATCCCAACGCCATTCTGCCAGACTGTTCCACCACTTACTCTCAACATTTTCCAGTATCAACATCACAACTAATTTTGGAAAAGACACCCAGCCGCTAATCATCCTAATTCTACTGCCCCTGGAGCCTCCAAATTTTACAATACTGACAGTCCAATAGGAGCACACCAAATTACATGATGGAAAAGTTACACAGAAGCCCACTAAGCGCTGTAAGTGCAAACAATAACACAGAAGGCTCAATTAGCATCTGTCAGATCAAAATTTTTTCACATAACTTTAGTAACACCATGGTGAGCTATAACAGCTTTCAAATACTCTTTTACTGGATTATTTTTTTATAATCACATTTTCTATTTTGTTCTAACAGCAATATAAAATAAACTATCTTGTGCCTGCTAAGGGGCGGCTGGGGTGGTGGCTGGGGTGGTGGGTGGGAAACTATGGACATGGGTCGGGAAGGTCACATTGGTGGTGGGATTGGAGTTGGAGCATTGAAAGTCTAAAACTATTGTTTTATGAACCACCTTGTAAATCATGATCTTTATTTAAAGTTTGAAGGAAAAAAAAATGCTTCCACATCTCTCGGGGCCTAGGTGAATCATTTTTCTGTCTACACTTCTGTATTCACTACACTTCTGTATTCACTGTATTCATAATAGCCAGAATCTGGAAACAATCTAAATGCCCAAGAACAGAAGACTGCCTAACGAAACTATGGTACACCTACACAATGGAATACTATGCAGTTGTCAGAAAAGATGAAGTCATGAAATTACCTGCAAATGGATGGACATGGAGACTATCATGCTGAGCAAAATTAGTCAGAAGGAAAAGGACAGATATAGAATGACTGCATTCATTAATGGGATATAAATATATACCAGTGCTATACTAATTGTGGGAAATATTAACGCCAGACTAGAACTAAGGTTGAATGTACACAAAGGGATTTAGATGATAATCCCTAAATGTCTGTAGGGCAAGCCACAATGTGTAAGAGGGATGGGAGAGAGAGAGAGAGAGAGAGAGAGAGAGAGAGAGAGAGAGAAGAAAAGGAAAGGAAGTGGGGCTGGAGGCGACAGTCCAGCGGGTAGGGCGTTTGCCTTGAACGTGGCCGGCCCACACCGGCCCGGGTTCGATCCCGGAATCCCATATGGTCACCTGAGCACCACCAGGAGTAATTCCTGAGTGCAGAGCCAGGAACAACCCTGACCATTGCCGGGTGTGACCCAAAAAGCAAGAAAAAAAAAGGAAAAGTGACTGCTATAGATGCAGGCTGAGGGAGGGGGGGAGGTAATTTGGGGCCATTGGTGGTGGGAATAAGCACTGGTGGAGGGTGGGTACTGGAATAATGTATGACTGAAATCCAATCATGAACATTTTTTAATCAATCGTGTATCACATTGTGGTATAACAAATTTTTTTTAAAAAATAAACTTAAAAGTTTAAAGTAAAAGCAAGTTTTACTTAGAAATTTTGAGCAAGGGAAGGAGGGAGAGAAGAGAGATTAATGCAATCAAAAGAGAACTTGTGCCTTTCCAAAGGCGGAGAGAGAGCCACAGTGCACATGGTAGCATTAAAGTATAAAAGTACACAACTCATGAAGGCAGATGTAGGTGACATGTGCTTGTGTACCATGTACCCAGGCAACATATTGCTCTTTTTTTAAATCTGGGGGTGCAACACTGGTTGAGTTTGAACCAACAACCTTTCACTCTAACAGCTTAACACGCTAACCAATTTTACCGTAGAGACACAGGGTGACTCATTTTTTTTTGGGGGTCACACCCTGCAATGCTCAGGGTTACTCCTGGCTCTGCACTCAGGAATTACTCCTGGCAGTGCTTGGGGGACCATTTGGGATGCCAGGGATTGAAGCTAGGTCACCCTCATGCAAGGCAAAAGACTTACCCGCTATACTGTAGCTCCGGCTCAAGGGTGACTCATTCTTAATGTAAATTTTAGGCTTTCGGTTTTATGGTTTTATTTTGTGGTCACACCTGGTGTTGCAGGACTCCTCTAAGAGCCTCTGCATCTGTCCTGAATTGCCTCCTGCAGGTCACTTCGTAGATAGGGGGGTAGTCTAAATGTGGCAGTTTATCTGACCATGTATTCTGTACTGGCTGGTATATTCTCTCATGCTACCACAATCGTCGTGGGACTAGCTAGATCTTACCAGCATTATTTGCCTGGCCATGTTGGATCTCTAAGTAATTAGATCAGAGAGAAATGCTGTTTGCCTCCAAGCAAGCAAGCATGGCTCCCCTGATAACTCAAAGACAACTAAAATACAAAACTACCGTGGAAGTAGATGAAACTCTTGTGAAGGCTTGGAGAAATATTTAACTGGCATTAGTATTAGTCTTTGGTATAGAGACATGCCATCTCAGATACCCCCTTCTCTACCCTGTAAAGGCATTTCCAGGCAGATCTTGGCTCAAAACATTAGCATATAATAGGGCCTAGGTAAGGTGCTGGGAGAGATTACCTAAGAGCATTTGACCCTTCCTGCTTCCCATAATAGTGGAAGGTCTGAGTTGCAGGGATATAAAACCAGCCTGCTCCCCCTCTCTCTTTGGGCTCTCTTTTTGGGCTCTCTTTGGGGCTTACACTCTTCTTGGGAGTCTTGTCTTTGTTTCCTCTTTACAGGGCCTTTACACATGGTGGCTGCCATTTTGGCCTACACATGGCTGGGGTTCTAGCCGGGAATCCTAAGCACAGGGTTTATCATATTGCTGATTTGTGTGCCTGAACCTGTGATAAGTAAAGCCTTTTAAAACTGCATCGAATTCCTGAGTCTTCATCCATTCCCTGCCGGCTTCGGAGGTAGAAGGGAACTCGTTTCCGGCACTATTGGGGACCCCAGCGCCGTCCCTGACATCTGGTGATGCTTAGGAATTATTTTGTCTCTGCCATAATTTCAGGAACAGCACTAGCTGAAAAACAATTCTTTATGGACAAAGAGATAGTATGTATAGAGGTAAAGGTACTTTCCTTGTGGTTGGATCCCAGCAAGTAATAGGCCCCCAAGCCCCACTGCTGTACCTGAGTACAGAACCATGAGTAAAGGTATGCCTGAGCACTGCTGGTTGTGATCCCCTCCCCTTCAGATAACCTTAAATTAGTCTAGGACCCAGTTAAAGGCTGCTCACAAAAAGCTTATGGCACATCTCTTCAATCCTGCACTCCAGTCTTCTTTCTTAAAAGCATAATAACAAATCTCAAAGAGAGGTAAAAAGCAAAGATTGATCCAAGATGGTGTTTCTCAACTTTTTCCAACCACGTCTCCGTTTTGACATTGTTTCTTTCCTATGGACCCTATCCTACTGGTTGCCCCCTGGTCTGCTACCATGATCCCTCATGTCCATGATTTTTCCCGGGGCCTGCACAGGATCATATCCTTCCCAGTTGAGAAACACTCATGTAGGGTAACAGAAAGATGTCTTTGGCAGTAAGGAGTCCTGCTATTTCCTACTGCTTCTTAAAATAGATTCTGTTCAGCAGGTTAGCGTTAGAGCACAGAAATCAGATAACAGATCAGATACCAGTCTTGCCTAAAAATTAGACTATAAAACCATCTATTCAACACAATATGAGCATTTTACTGAATGTTTCTTTCTAATGCCAGTAATGTAGTACCTCCACTTATCTCTTCCTGGGTTGTATATACTTTTTATTCTTACTGCCTCTTTAAGTGTTTTAAAATTTTTTTGTGGAGTACCACTGAATTGATGAAGAAAATACGAATTAATCATTGGGGGAAGGATACTGGAGACACATCCAGTAATACTAAGGGCAGACTCATGGCTCTGTGCTCAGAGGTCATTCCTGGAAGTGCTCAGGAGACCATATACAGTACTAGAAATTGAACAGTACTAGAAATTGAACAGAAAGAGAAGGCAAGCACCTTGCCCACTGGACTATCTCTCTGGTCCCAAATTAATAGCTTTTTTAATATGTCAATTAATGTGAAGCAGTTACTCAGGGGATCCCTTAAATGTATAGGGGATTCCTTAAAAAGGGAAGCCAGGTCCAAACCAGACACAAGCAAATTATATCTTAACATCTCTAGAAATGGTTTAAGACTCAGATTCTGGGCCAGGGAGATAGTGGAGGCGGGTTAGGTGCTTGCCTTACGTGAGGTACATCTTGGATTCAGTCCCTGGCACCACATAGGGTCCTCCAAGCCCTGCCAGGAGTGATCCTTAAAGCACAGAATCAGCAACCAGAAGTAAGCTGTGAGCACCACTGGGTGTGGCCCTAACACCAAAAAATAAAGTCAGCTTCAGATACAAAAATAAATCATTATGGTGTCTTTTTCAAAGATAAAAGCACAACAAAAAGTTTGCTTTCTTTATTAATAACCTTGACGCATGCTAGGAGACCACAGGAGAAGTGTATAAATTGATTGCTCAATTGAAGTTACAGTTTCTCAAGTCATATGGAATGATGTCTGATTCTTAAATCCAGTTCACAGTGGGGCTGGAATGACAGTACATCAGATAGGGCCCTTGCCTTGTAAATCTGGTGTCTGGGTTTGAACACTGGTACCCTGCACCCTGCCAGGAGTGAGTGATTCCTGAGTAGAGCCAAGAAACAGCCCTGAGCACTGGGCTGTGGCCCCCAAATGAATACATAAATTAATAAATAAGTAATAGACCCAGTCTGGGACTGGAACAATAGTATAATGGGGAGTGCATTTGCCTTGTATGTAGTTGACTCAGGTTCCATCCCTGGCATCCCATATGGCACACTGTGCACCACTACGTGTAATTCCTGAATACAGAGCCAGGAATAAGCACTGTGTATCACCTGGTATGATCCCAAAGCAAAAATAAAATAAAATTGAAATAAATAATTCCAGTCCATAAAGAGGCACAATCTTTAGAAGTCTTTGAGGACCACTACAATGAGGCATAATGAGCAACAAAACTTATCAATAGATTTATTCGCCACAGTAACTGCTAAGTATGAAAACCATGTACCCAGCTATCACTTGCAAAAGTGCCATCTATGTGTGCTCTCAGAGATTGTGAAGAATGGCAAGGCAAACTTTCATCTAATAAAAGCAGTGCATGTGAACAATAAACAGGAAAGAAAACCAAAACAAATCCTCCCTCAGAGAAGTAAGTAGGTTCTAGCTCTGCATCTCGTTCATGTCAGGATAGTTTCAGTAATGGGGGAAAAATAAACTTTGTCCCACATATCCCTGGTCGATATCCAGTCTACAAACTCCCTGTTCTGGGAGAAGGATCTAGAAAAATTAGTATGGCTCAGTGTGATTGCAGTCTTAAAACAAGCAGGACTTTTGATAAGCCCTTCATATGGAAAGTTTCCAACTAGCACAAAACATAACATAATTGCAAGAAAATTCTCAAGAATTTCTGTGACAAATGTGATACTACATATTCATCCAGAAGTAAAGGTAAGTGCAGGGCTTAAAGGAAGGAGTTTGTTAACAGCAAAATCTATTTGAATTATCAAGGCAGTATTTGGGGGCATTCTGTCAATTAAGAATGAGCTCATTAGCAGCTCAGATGAATAAAGTGCTTAGAGTAGATTTTCTAAATTATAATTTTCTGCATAGGAAAGACTCCTACAGAAGCAAGTCACCACTTTCTGCATTTGCTCCTTGAGTGATTCTTAAATGGCTCACTTAATGTGCAGCCTAGTGTGACTTTTATTTAGCAAGACTCTAGAGGAAAATGGTCTAAAAATCAACTGTGGAGTAGCAAATTCATGGAATGAATTCTTTTCAAAGCCCAAGTATGGGACTCTGAAATGCAACCTTCATGATAGTTTGACGCTGTATTACTGAAACCTAATCATGAACAGCTTTGTAATAGTCTATCACACGGTGATGCAATAATTTTTAAAAAGTAAAAAAAAATTTAAAAAGTGCCTCAGCTATAGTAGGGTAGGGCATTTGTCTTGCACACAGACAACCCAGGTTTGATCCCCTATGGTCCCCTGAGCACCATCAGGTGTAATTCCTGACAGCACAGCCTCAGCGTCGCCAAGTGTAACCCAAAAAGAAAAAGCAAGATAGTTTAATAAATATGACAATCTAAGATTGCTGCCTTAAGATGAATAATTTGGAAGAAAGAAGGTACATTTTCATGAGCACTGAAGGAACAGAATAGGAAGTAAAGGAGAAACAGATATTATTGATTAGAGAAAACATGTGGAGATTAGATATAGTAACTTCTGTGCCTATGATTACAAAATGATGAGAAGTTTAAGAAGGATTATCAAAAATGGGGCATGGGAAAGACATAGAGAACAGCATTTAACGAAGTCCATCAAGGCATAGAAAAGGGGGTTCAGTGAAGCACACCTTTCACAATGATCAGAATTTGTTTATAGAACACGTAAAAAAAGTCAAGAGATTGAAGTAAAAAGAAAAGTAGAAGGAGTTAAAAGGGCCAGAGCAACAGAACAGTGGTTTGCATGTTGACAGAGGTTCAATCCCCAGCATCCCTTATGGTCCTCTGAGCACTGCCAGGAATAATTCCTGAGTGCAGAGCCAGAAGTAACCCATGAGCATTGCTGGATATGACCCAAAAAGCATAAACAAATGGGAGTGGTACTAGTGGAGTTCAGAACTTTCCGTGGATCTTAGTTTAGAGTGGCAGGTTATTTATTTATATTATGTTACAATCTGTGTTAATAGAGCAATTAGATGCACATAATTAAGCTAATATCCAGCATCTGATTGAATCTTCTGTGTTAGCTAATACAAGTAAACTATGTATTGCATATTTTACCTTATTTATCACCAACGGATGTCCTGGAAACTAAATAAACATTTAAAAGTGAGGGGATTACTCTTCTCTGATTTAAAAAAAAGTGGGACTAGAGCAATAGTAGAGAAGGTAGGGCTCTTGCTTTGCACCAACAAACCAGGTTAGATTCCAGGAATCCCACATGGTCCTCCAAGATCATCAGGAATGACTGCTGAATACAAAGCCAGGAGTTATCCCTGAACATCACTAGGTCTGGCTTTATCTCCTCTCCCCAAAAAAAAATCAAAGGTGAGGTTCAAGTAAGGACATTTCCAAGTAATTAACAGTTCACCAACAAACAATGACTTTTATTTCAGAGATCCTTCTCTTTAGGAAACTAACAACTGATCACAAAAAGAAAGTCATTATTTTTCTAAAACTATCAGTGTTTTTTTTTTATTTTAAACAACCTTGTTAGCTTAGAAGAAAGATATCCTTGGCAGTGCAGAATGGAAAAAAGATAGAAGCAAAGGGAAAATAAATAACCTAAAATAAATGTCCTTTGCAGGTGTGGAGTTGAGGGAGCAACAGACAGCATTGGAAGTACGAAGCTGAAATAATGGGAGGAACTTGGAGAACTTAACAGTACATTTGGGGGAAGGAGTTAAGAGAAAAGATAAGTGTGGAGTCAATGAGGTGTAAACACAGAAGACAAACCATGTCCTAAGACAGAATTGTAAATAACGGTTATGAATGCAGTAGAGGTAGTCAGGGAGTTTACCAGAAGCACGAAAAACAAATATTGGAGGAGGGAAGAGGTGAGAAATGGGAAAGAAGGTTACTGATCTTCATTAGAGGCCAAATTCATAAGTCTTGAGTATGTGCGAGGTGAGTCACTCCCAATGGTGCTCAGATGGTCGTGACTCCTAGCTTTATGGTCAGGAGTGACCCCTGGCGGTGCTTTTGGGACCACACATGGTATAAGGGTGGAACTGTGGTTGGCTAAATGCAAGGCAAGCATCTTAATCACTGTACTCTCTCTGGCCCATTTTAGAGCATTTTAATTTTACTGAAAATATGGAATATAAACAGAAAGACTCAGGGCAACCTTTACATTAGGTACCACCTTGTCCAGTGTGGTGGTATATTCTAGGTTTACCACCACCCCACCCCCTGAGGACGAGTTATAAGACTGATACCTTGAACTCTCTCCCTCTTTATTCCTACAGTCTCCAGGGAACTTAATCATTCACCACACCCTCTCAACCTATAGGTCTAATGTCTGTCTGTCTGTCTGTCTGTCTGTCTGTCTCTTTCTCTCTCCGGGCCTTCAGGCTATGGTCTTGGAAGCACTAGAGAAATATAGTGGTTTGCTGCACTTATAATAGTTTGTATTCCCCTATAACATTGAATTATTCCAATTTCCCAGCTGAGCTGACATGGTCCATGTGAGTTATACACATTTCTCACATGAATGCTAGAATTTTGTGGATCTGATGATCTTTTAGATGTATTAAAATAGAATGGCTTCCCTTTTCCAAACATTGTGGCCTTTCACTATTACTGGCTAATATCTTTAAGTTCTAGGGTTAAAGATATTTTTATTTAATAGCTCTAATATGTCATTATTTGATGTTAATGAATTTGTACTTGTTAGGAGAAACCCTCCCAGAATTAACAAACTTATTTGAACATCCCAAAATGAGCTTGAAGCTCTCATGATACAAAACCTTGATTAAAAATTAAATAATCTTGGCAAAAATTTAAAACAAACACACATTCTAAGACAAGCAAATGAATATTTGAAATCTGAGTAAATACAGATACAAGCAAGGAACAAGTTTACAAAGAGATTTTGAAATATTTTTACTACAGCCTGGAATAACATAAACATACTAAATATAATTTACTTGAATGGGTTGAGATGTAAATCCCCACTCATAGGTTCCTCACACAGGTTATCATCTTCCCAATCTCCAGACAGGCCAAAATCAGAAAATGGAACCATTACATACCTAGTGGAAAAGTATTCAAGTTCTTAAGAAATGTTTAAAAGAAGGTCGGAAAGATAATAAGCAGGTAGGGCACTTGCCTTGCATGTGGGCAACCCAGGTTGGATTCCTGGTATCCCAAGATGGTCCGCCAAGCACTGCTATGAATAATTCTTGAGACCAGAGCCAGGAGTAACCTCTGAGCATTGCCGATTATGACCCAGAAATGCTCAGAAACAAAACAAAAACAAAAAGTTTAAAAGCAACCCAGCAATAAAGTAAAAGAAGCGTGCAATAGCTCAAAGAGATTAATGACACAAGAATCAATTATACTACCACCACGTGTGACATAGAGCCATAAATGATGCAACAGTATTCTCATGACAGTTCAACACAATCTCTTTGCCAAAGTGTTGGAGCTTCAGATGACAGGGGACTCTTATTCCCTTCATATATTGCATGTGGCTTTGGTCACTGTCCTTCCTGCCTTACTGAAATACTCAGCATTGTTCCGGTGCAGTTGTTGATTAGGTCACACCCAGCAATGCTATGCTCAGAGTTTACTCCTGACTATGCCTAAGGATCATTCCTGGCAGTACTGTAGGGACCATTTGTGATGCTGGGGATCAAACTTGGGTCGGTTGAGTGCAAGGAAAGCATCTTACTTCCTCTATTTTCTCTCTTGCCTTCAGCGTGTGTATTTATTTCCTTTTGTGCCTACAACAATGTTGAGTCAACAAAGCATTACATGGGATCTTAGGGACCATTCCATTAGAAAACTCCGAATTAGACACTGTAGGAAACTTAGACCTCAGGAGGCAAAGGGATTGTCTTGCGGTCACATGACTGGTTAAGTAGGGGACTGGCAATGAATCCTCTGATCTAAAAACTATAACTAGATCTCTTACATATTTTCTTGAAAAGGATTCAAGTTCTTTTAAAAAGGTTTTTAAGTCACCCACAAATAAAGCTGGATGCCTTATGGGCCTGCCTGTAATGCAGCATGAAGCACAGGGTACAGGGAAGTAAACTGTTTTCTGACCAAAGAAATAATTCCTTACACAAATGCATTCATTTACAGGGAAGGGCTTGGGAATACACTGAGCAGTGATCAGGGGCTACTCCTGGCTTGTGCTCAGGGGTCACTCCTAGTAGTTTTGGAGAACCATCTATAGGTCTAGGGACAATGGCCACATGCAAGGCAAATGACTTAAACTCTGTATTATCTCTCCAGTCTACAAAGTTTTGGGGAGGGAGGTTGGGCCACACCTAGTGATGTTTAGGGTCCATTCCTGACTCTGAGCTCAAAGGACCACATGCAGTACCGGGGAATCAAACCAGTATGAGACACATGCTAGGCAACCCCTAACCTCCTGTATTACTTCTCCAACTCTCCTTAGACAATTTACTTTTCGTATTTTAAACCAAAACTCATGCCTGGTGGTGCTGGGGATTGAATGAGGGTCATTACTGCAGCCACATGCTAAGCAGACACTTTAGCCTTAGTATTCTCTCTCTCCCTACCTACCTACCTAACTACCTAACTACCTAACCTACCTAATTAACTAACTAACTAACTACCTAACTACCTACCTGTCTGTCTTTCTGTCTGTCTCCCTTTCTCTCTCTCCTCAAATTTTTTATCAGAAATTATTAACCTGGATATCTATAGATTTTACTCAGATCATCCTAGGACCCCTAAAATAATTGCTCAATACCTCTAGATAAGTTCTAAATCCTTATTGTAAGAAGCTAATGTGTGACAGCAATGGGTTATCAAATTGGCCCCAGACCCTAAAAACTAAAGAATCAGTGCGTTAGAGTAAATCAAATGTAGCCCGACAAACCGAGCTCTTGGCCAGACAGGCAGATGGACAAGTTGCCATTTGGTTCCCGGATGCATAAGGAGGCATGTGTGCTCAAGAGCACCAAATGGGGACAAGTCACCTCCGTACTTACGTTTCCTTGGGTATGAGCTGCCCCCACCCTCATAGCTCATTTTAGCTAGTCACACAGCCATTTCTAATACACAAGGCCAGTTCCACCGAGCTTGGTAACTCCCTGCTTACGTCTGCCCTTCAGTTACACAAGGATTAGGCATGACAGGACACTCTGTCACAAGTCAAGATAGACAAATGGATTTCAATCGAAAGCGAGAGCAATGTCAGGTTGAACATTAATACTCTATTCTTTCCATTTGTTTTACAACTGAGTAACACCGATGTCAACAGGAAGGTAAGCTGACCCTGTGGGCAGAAATAGCTTGATCTCAAAGGAGAAAAGGGCAAAACCCCTCAGAATGCCACTTGCCGGTGGAGTCTTATCCAGTCTACCACCATGTTAAGTCTTTCACCTGAATCATACACTCAGAACCTCAAGGAGACTATACAGGTCAGCAGACTCACCTCCCAACCCACTTCAGGGCTTCCGAAAAGCCTGTGAACACAGGAAGGCCTGAAATCAGAAATGAGCCAGAACACCAGTCAGCTTGGGTCCTGACTGTTTACCCACTGCACCTTTTTTTCAAGTCATTCCATTGAAAAATGTACTGCAAGCCTTCATTACATTGTTGATTTGCACAGAATTCCTTCAGACGCGGGCGAAGAATTAAAAAGGAGCGACTGTCAGAGAAACGGTAATCTTCGGGAGGGGTGGTATTTTACTGCATGCAGTATGGCAATCAATGTATAACAATACTCAAACTAATTGTAGGTTTTTAGTGGGAAAGCTACGAAACTGTTAGCCCATCCACAGAGTTAACATTGGCTTTCTACTTGATGCTCACTGTTCACTTCAATGTAGAAGTTAAACAGCAAGTTATTAAATGCCCCCAATCGGTGCTAGTCATATCACAGAACTCCGAGACTTCTTTGCTGAGTTAACAATGGAAGGAAAAAAGGACCCCCTTGGAACAACTAGAGGACTTGAGTACCTGCTTTGCAAGTGTTTGGCCACAAGTTCAAATCTCCATATTAGTTGTTCTGTATGAGTGGCGCACAATCTGGGCAGCTGTGACTTTTGAGTCTGGCAGCTCTTCTGTCTGGGATCCTGGGTGCACCGCCCCAGGTGTGTAAATCACTACATAAAGGAAGAGGCGGGTTTGGTCAGAGAGTACAGTGGCTAAGGCTCCTGCCTTTAGCACAGAGAACTTTGGTTAATCCCCAGAACTGCAAAGAGCTGCCTGAGTGATCTTACTCCTGGCACAAAGCCAGGAGTAACCTCTGAGTCTGTTGACTGTTACCCAAAACAAAAACAGAATGCCTTGGGGGCTGAAACAATAGTACATTAGGTAGACAGTTTGCTTTGTAGCGCAACCAACGCAGGTTTGATCCCCAGCATCCCATATGTTCCCCCACCCCGAAGTTCTGCCAGGAGTATTTCCTGAGTGCAGAGCCAGGAGTAACCCCCTGAGCCTCGCCGTGGTGACCCCAAAGGTTAAATAAATAAATAAACCAACCAACCAACCAACAAATAAATAAATAATAGCAGAATGCCTCTAACAAAGAAGAGGACAGGACCCCAGAGATAGGAGAGCTGGCAGGGCGTTTAGCTTGCACGTAGTAGACCTAGGTTCGAAATCCACCATCCCCAATGGTCCTCTGAGCCTCACCAGGAGTTATCCCTGAACACAGAGCCAGGAATAACCCCCGAGCATCGCTTGGTGTGCTCTTAACACCCCAAAAAAGAACAAAGAAGAGGGCTCCTCTGAGCAACACAGCAAAAAAGATAGGTGTGCACCAGACCCAGGAAGGGAGACCTCTAGTGAGTATGTGTAAGCACTGCAACCAGAATGTGTGGGCCTCAACTAAGAGCGGGCCAGCCCAGCAGGTGTTGGGAGCGTCTAGCAATCAACTGTGTGTGCCACTTGTGGTCATTGGGACAACATCAACAATGAAGACGGGCAGGAAAGAAAAAAAGAAGTAATCAGAAAAAGAAAAAAGAGGTGATTGTCCAAACCTGCTTTGTGGAGTATAAAGAAGGAATCATTAGCCGTTCTACTTATTTCCTTTCATGTCCAATCCTTTTCCAGAACTTCACGAGGAAAAGAATGTCTGAGAGTATGTATGCCTTGGGGCCAGAGCCACAGTACAGCAGGTAGACCGTCTGCCTTGTACAGGGCCAACCTGGGTTCCCAGATGCTTCCCCATATGGTTCCTGGCATCCCGTATGGTACCCCAAGAACCACCAGGAGTAATTCCTGAGTGTAGAGTCAGGATTAACCCCTGAACATCTCCAGGTGTGACCCAAAAAGCAAAAAAATAGAGCATCTATGCCTTAAAGTAGCATTTTGGAATGCTAATTTATTTATTTTTGATTTGGAGCCCACACCCAGGGAGGCTCCTGGACTAAACCAACGTGTAAAGCCTGCACTCTTAGTTTTGGGGAGGGGTTGGGGCCACACCTGGTAGTGCCCAGGAGCTCTTCCTGGCTCTGTGCTCAGAAGTTACCTCTGGCCATTCTTGGGTGGTGCTATATATGATGTTGAGGATGAAACTAAGGTTGACTGCATGCAAGGCAAGGGCCATAACTCCTGGACTCTCTGGTCCATGCACTCTTGCATTTTGAATCATCTCCCCAGCCTATTCTATAAGATTTATTTATTAATTTTATGTTTTTATTTTTTCCCAGACTTTACTTAAACACCATGGTTTACAAAGTTGTTCATGGTGGTTAGTTACAGGCATTCAATATTCCAACATCAATCTCACCACCACTGTTACCTTTCATCCATCACTGTCTCCATTTTCCCCATCCACCCCTCAAATCTGCCCCCATAGCAGGCCCAGAATAATTTATTTTATATTGCTTCTTACCAATAAATGGCTAACAGATTCATAAAAAAACACTCTTCAGAAGAAAATTAGTAAAATATTGCATAGCATCATGGGGACATTAAGTCCTTGTGAGAGAGCTTACTAAGATGTTGTTACAAGTTAAGCCTTCTGTGTTAATGTTTTTGCTTACCAAGATTGGTTGGTTTCCACATTAGATCCCATCCAATCTGGTGTGCAACTATCGGATCGTCAGTGTTGTAGAGTCTGAAGTGCTCCTTTCTCTGTTAGATTTGCATTCAGATTCACACCTCAACTTTAGATAGCACTCACTGCCTTCTACCTTCTGATTACATGTTAATAAAGAAAATTGGTAGCATGTAATTAAAAAGCATGCATATTACATGCTAAGGAGCTCACGGAAGGCGAAACTCTTATGGGATTCAACCATGTACACCACATCACTTTCTCCTTTCAACTCCTAATACCTCCATAGTAGACCTAAATGAGCACTAGAGATAAGCACGTAAGGAATCCCTACGGACCTTCAAATTCTAGAAAGAGAGCAAAAGTGCTTTCTTTTTCTTTTTATTGAGGGGCTTGGGATTGATTCTCAGGTCTCCTGCATGCAGTTTATTTACTGCTGAGTAAAATCTTGTGTTCATAAAAGCATTTTTAGTGTATAAATGTCACAGACCAGAAATAAGTAATTTTTTCATTACTTATAATGACAAAATGAAACACTTTGTTATGGGACACACCATTTCTTGATGCAGTTATCAAACAGGTGTCACCAGAGAGTTGAGACACAGATTCTTCACCAAGTCATCTCTCTGACTGTAGAGAATAATTTAAAGACAATGGAGCTCCCTTTTCCCATTTTTTAAAGGCTCACTTCTTTATCTTTATTACCTTTTCTAGAAAAGTAGGTTTTGAACAAGGAACAGAGCAGAGTGGAAGGGAAAGAATGGAACGATGTGGAGGATGTAGCCGGCTGAATTATGAGGGACATCTGTGGTCTAAACTGCCAATTCTTCACTTCTTGGGGACCATTGTATTTATGGGAAGCAGAATACCCATTATACTATTGCTCTGGCTCAATTCTCCTCTCTTATGGTATACAGTGATATACAAATAGATAAATTCCTGGGAAGAATACTAGGAAGTCTATGAACATGACCCAACTGTTCACAAAAAATCTAATAGCGGAACTGCAGCAATAGTACAGCAGGTAAGGTACTTGCTCTGCACTCAGCTGACCCAGGTTCGATTTCTGGCACTGTACATGGTCCCCTGAGTCCCGCTAGGAGTGATTCTTGAGTGCAGAGGTAGGAGTAACCCCTAAGCACCACTGGGATGCACCTCCCCACCAAAATGAATCTAGGAGGAACGACAATCTAAATGGTCCAGTGTGTTCTTTCCCTAGTATTTGATGTCATACCTCTTCTTTTGAGGGATTTGGAATTACAGCACGGGGTGCTGAGGGCTTACTCTCAGCTCATTGATAGGGGAAGTGATGCTCAGGGAACATGGGTGTTGGGAATTGAATCTGGGGCTCTCTCATCAAAACCTGATCATTAGCCCTTTGATTTATCTTCTTGCCTCATAATGCCTCTTTACATGAATACCCCTCCTTCACCTCTAGGCACCCTGTCACTTTGTTGTTTCAAGGTGTACTGGAATAGATAATTAAATACCATTGAAAATGACATATACACATACACACACTTAAGTAAACCTCTGACAAGCTTGGACGCTTTTGCTGATTTCATTTCATACTGAGGAGAGCAACTCATGTATGTTACATGCATGAGCAACTCATGTATGTTACAAAAGAGTCATTCCTTTGTATGTCCTTGCAAAATAATCAATGCTTTAAGTATGTAATGCATATATATATGCAATTATCCATTTAACAGACTTCTACTGCATACAAATGCTCTGATTGGACTTTTTCCTCACTGCTTCTCTGGGGGGGAAGTTCCAGGCAGAATACAAAACTCAGCCCACATTCTTGGTATAAGGTGTTTCTAAACCACTCTGGAGCTTTCGAGATCATCAAATCAGCCACTTGATTTTTACCTTTTGTTCGAATGCAAAGGATGGAATTTTGTGGTCATGATTTCAGCATCTCTGGGATATTACCAGGACCAAAGTGAAAATAGTCTATCATTATATTGTCAAGACCTAGTGCTGAGGGCAAGGAATAGCGCTATAACTTATAATCAAATAAAGCCTTTGTGTGTTCAGGGTTACATGGTACCTATACTAGAGAAAATACTAAATCTAGTGGCAGCAGGGGATTCCTTCCATGAAGGAAGGTCATGGAAGGTCACAAGGTCACTCTGTGCCCTCCCCACTTTGTTCCCTTTACCTCACACCAATTTTTAAGTACTCATCTCCGCCCGTAGGGGCTCATTTTTTGCTATCTCCTTGGTAGCTCACACACATGGCACCCAACATTATGATTTCAAAGACTTACCAACGTTTCAATTATTTCCCCTTTTCTCCCTCAGTATCCAGATTGAGTTTAAGATAGTCCTACCTCTTCAATTAGACTGTTAAGTCCTAGAAAAGATTTATTCCTAGGCCAAGGTTACATAGTCACTTGTCAAAGTCGCTTCTTGTCCTGAGTTTACTTCAAATAGAAGGTGCATTCTTTGAATCTAGCAAATCTATTTTCTTGCAGCTTTTGATCTCACAGGCAAGATAGGAAGAGGAGAACGTAGTATCAGAACCCTCTTCCAGTTTCCACTGTGTCCTGGTTATTTACATTTATACTCCAATGGTCAAATAACAAACTGCACAGAGACATATGGTCAGACAGCAGTGTGCCAGGGAAAGTAATAGCAAATGATTTCAGGTAGAAGAAACAGCAAGGGCCAACGCCCTGAGACAAGGACTTATTTGAACTATGTAAGGAATAAAAGAGACTCAACAAGAAGTGCTAAGAATCAGAAAAATATAACAACAAAAATGGTTATCTGAGAATTTGGCCACATGACAGAGCCTGGCAAGCCGTCTGATGCGTATTCGATATGCCAAAACCAGTAATAAAATGTTTATCGTCCTGACCCTGAGGAAATGTTACTGGCACCTGCTCGAAGAAATCAATGAACAAAGGGATGTCAAGTGATCAAGTGATCTGAGAATTCATCAGCACTAATAAGAACTAAGATGAGTAGATGTTACTTTCAAGAACCATCACATTAAAAAAAATTGGGGGAAGCAATAGTACAGTGGGTAGGACATTTGCCTTGAACTTGGCCAATGTAGGTTCGATGGCCAGCATCCCATATGGTTCCCCAAGCACTACAGGAGTAATTCCTGAGTGCAGACCAGGAGTAACACCTGAGCAACTCTGGGGGGTGACCAAAGATAGCAAAAAAATAAAAGAAAAATTGGGGTCACACATAGTAGTATTTGGGGAAAATTTCCTGGTGGTGCTCAGGGCATGATATGGCATGCTGGTGATAAAAATGGGTCTGTCTGCAAGCAAGGCAAGTGGCTTAACTGCCCAGACTATGTCCTTGGCCCATGCACAGCTATTTTATCCATAGCCTCCATGTCTACTAGAGAGACATGAGTATGTAAAAAGAAGTTCTTTTATTTAAATACCTAAAGGCAATAAAGTCTATTTGAGTACTTTTGCATATGATAGGACTACCTTATGAATTGTGCTAATCTATTGACTTTGCTGTGGAATCTAAAGCAAAGACAAACTAGGGAGAGGATTAAGTATATTACTCATGTCTTAGAACTTAAAATAAATACAGATAATAACATGAATACTGCCACGGAGAAAGATAGAAAGATAAGAATTCAGAAATTTAGTGCACTAAGGGATTTTAAGAACCCTAATTGCTAGTTTTCAATGCCAACAATTTCTACATGATGAGGACCCATACTATCACTACAAAAGGTTATTGCTATTGATCACTTGATCACTTGACATGCCATTATTCGTCGATTTGCTCTTACGGGCTCCATTTGACCCTAGCACGTGTCAGTGTAGCCCAATGGCATCTGCTTGCTCCCGAATACGAAGAGCCTCAACCCGCTTGTTCTGGGTCTTGATGAAGAAGTCTAACCATCTTGTAACTTTTAATAATATTGCTATTATTAAAGATTATTTATTTGGTTTTTACAACCTTTTCAGACCTGTAATCCTTGGAATATAGTTCCTTGGTGCTCTAGATGCTGGAAAGCATTGACCAGAGTGATACCTGTAACTCCCCTTACAGGAAAGTAAGATGAATCTATGATTCTATGACTTTCAACCTTCACAGTGCTGAGTTGTCGGGCGCTCCGCCGGGGTCCCCGACAGTGCCGGGAAGCGAGTTCCCTTCTACCTCCGAGGCCAGCGAGGAATGGATGAAAACTCAGGAATCCGATGCAGTTTTAAAAGGCTTTACTTATCACAGGTTCAGGCATACAAATCAGCAAAAAGGAAAAACCCGATGCTTAGGATTCCAGGCTAGAACCCCAGCCACGTGTAGGCCAAGATGGCGACCACCACGTGTAAAAGCTTCAAGGGGAATGAACGCTCACAAGGAGAGAGATCCCACAAGGAAGAAGGAAGCGAGAGCGGGAACCGGCTAGTTTTATATCCCTGTAACTCAGACCTTCCTCCCACTGTTATGGAAAGCAGGGAGGGTCCAATGCCCTTAGGTAATCCCTCCCTGCACCTCACCTAGGGCCTTTACTGTGCTAATGTTTTGAGCCGAAATCTGCTTAGGAATGCTTTTGTAGTGTAGAGAAGGGGGTTTCTGAGATGGCATGTCTCTGTACCTTGACCAACACCAATGCCAGTTAAATATTTCTCCAAGCCTTCACAAGTCTCCTCTACTTCATTGTAGTTTTATGTTTTAGTTGCCTTTGAGTATATCAGGGAGCCATGCTTGTTTGCTTGGAAGCAAACAGCATTTCTCTCTGGTCTAATTACTTAGGTGTCCTACGTGGCCAGGCTAATATGCTGGTAAGATCTAGCTAGTCCCACGATGATTGTGATAGCATGGGAGGAATATTTATACCAGCTAGTACAGCATACATGGTCGGATAAACTGCCACATTTAGACTACCCCCTTATCTAGGAGGTGATTTGCGGGGAGGCAATCCAGAGCAGATGCAGCGGCCCTTAGGAGTCCTGCAACACTGAGTCTCTTAAAAAGCTAATAACTTCTTGGGGCCAAGAATACAGTACATCGATTAAGGCAATTGCTTTGGATGTGGCTCACCTAGGTTCTATCCCCAGTACCACACTCAGTCTCTAGAGCACCACCAAAGGGTTACTCCTAAGTACAGATTAAGAAATACCCACTCATGATATAAAAAATAGTATGATACTAATATCCAAGACCAGGCAAAACATGGACCAGCAGGATTTGTCAGTGGTTGGAATCTACCACAAGTATGTGGTAGTCAGAGATGAGGTAAAAACAGATTAGGGACCAATGTGCTAATTAACTTGTTGGAAATGGTAACGCCTGACTAGGACTGAGCATTGAACATAGGCAAACAGATATACATGATAACCCCCTAAATGTAAGTATTGCAAGTCACAATGTAAAAAGGAGAGAGAGGGGCTCATAGTGTTGGGAAATGTGCACTGGTGGAGAAATATGACTTATGACTGAAACCAATCATGAACAGTTTTTTTTCTTGAGTTTTTTTTTTTAATTTTTATTATACCACCGTGAAACACACAATTAAAGGTGTTCATGGTGGTTCTTGGTAATACAGTATTCCAGCACCCATCCCTCCACCAGTGCCCCATTTCCACCACCAATGTACCCCTCCCCTCCCGTCCCTCCCTCCCACATTCAAAGACAAAAAATTAACTCAAGTGGACTAGCTGACACACAAGGATAGAGATAGAGGGTCTTAGCTCAAGTGTTAAGGCGCAGTAACTGTGCATCAAGGCTATAAATATCAACACTATTCTAAACATATAACCTACTATTCTAAACATACAACAATACTAAGGTATAAAAACTAGCTCAAAATTTTTTGGTGGGGGATGGACTCTCCGGCAGTGTTCAGGGAGATCAGGGAATCCCACTGGCAATTCTTGGCCATCTGGGTCATCAGTTCAATGCAAGCGCCCACAAATGCAATATTCCTAGGGCCCTGCAGTGCTGGAGCTATTAGAACTGCCCAGGCAATGCTGGGGAATCTCCAAGGCTGTACCCAGTGATGCTTGGGGACCACTTGACTTTAGGGATTGAACTAGGGACAGCTACATACAAGAAAAGCACCTAAAGCCCTGGACTTCCTCTGCCCCCTGGAGAAATATCCTGATATGACCAAATTGTGACTATTGGTCCAATGTTTTATATAAACTCCTATGGCATTTTACCTAAAGCAATCTATAGTTGAGCAGCCCATTCACTCATTCACAGTCAGTTAAAAAATTACTGGAGAGAGGGGGCCAAGATGGTAGCAATATGGCAGCAAGTGCTGAGGCTGGCACAGAAATGGAATATTTCAGCTCTCTGAGCAGCAGTTATGGCCAAAACCTCTGAATAAGTGAGTGAGTGTGGGGGCCCCATGGAAGTCCTGGCTCCGGGAGAGGGAGAGAGAGTCTTGAGACCAGCCTGTCACGGTCAACAATGGCCAGAGGTGGGTCGCATTGGAATGGGGAAACACCACTCGCGAGTTAATAGAGGCCCCACAGCTCTCAGCGCTGGGCATGATAACAGAATTCAGAAATGACTGAAAAGGGTATTTTTTGGTCCAACTTCGAAATCGCTGCGGAGCAATGGATTTGAGTTACTGAGGCTCCCCGTTCCTGGAGAGTCAGTACCAGCAGGGCAAACTGCAGCTTCCTTCCTGGACCAGCCCTCACGACCTGTAGCAAACAATGCAGGGCTACCCTGACCACAGACTGGAGATCCGGGGGAGTGTGTGGGTGTCTTCGGGGCCAAGTCGCACACCCAGGGTGCCCAGATAACGAATGGCAGCAGACCCAGATCTGGGCCCAATCCAGCCCAGGGCCTTGCGACAGACCTGGTTGCTGAATCCCAGCAGCTGCAGCAGTGCTGGCTAGCCTGGACTGGCAGGGCAGGTGCACCTGCTGCTAGAAAATGCACTCTGGGTTCTTGATAAAACAAAATCACCGCACTGCCTCTGACCAGTCTCCAACAATGCAGGACTTCTCTCCAAGAAGTTAAACCTCCCAAAAAGCGCCTCCAGCTCAACCCTACACGTTCAGTAACTAGCGGCTCTCCAGAAACCCGTAAATAAACCTCAAAAGTGGGGTACATTGGTGGTGGAAATGGGGCACTGGTGAGGGGATGGGTGGTGGTGTACTGTATTACCAAGAACCAATTATGAATACCTTTGTAATTGTATGTTTCACGGTGGTATAATAAAAAATTAAAAAAAAAAGACATCTGAAGCCACAGTTAAGGCGCTCATTCACCGAACACGGTCCAGAGGCTTAATAAAAGAGACTTGATTTATTATAAATCAATAAAAGCGATCAGTAACAGGCAAAGATGCCCCTAGGTCTGCCAGGTTGAGTCACCGGGGCAATCCAGAAGCAGATGAGTTTGGGTCTGGCGCTTCCCCAGCAGAGCTCCAGCAGCAGAAAACCTCCAGACTCCACAATCACCACCATGTTCAAGGGCTCATTCCACTGCTCCAATGAACTCCACCCCCAAATAAAGCTGCTGAAAAAACTCAGGTATGTGGGTCTTGTGACAGAAATGTCTAGGCTTTCAGAGTTGGGTTGGGTCCCTCCTCCAACTCATACTACCAGAAGGCCAGAAGTCACCCCCCCATCCCCCAAAACCACCACGGAGTTAAAAATTTAACTCCGTCTTTTTCCACCCTGTTAAAGATTTTGGAGTTCCTGGAAGATGAGGCTGTTGCAATACTGATACACCATAATTTCGAGATCACTGTATCACTGTCACTATATCACTGTCTTCCCGTTCATCATCGATTTGCTCTCGAGCGGGCACCAGTCACATCTCCATATGTCCTGTCTCATGCTAGTAGAGCCCAAGGGCATCTGCTCACTCCAGGAACATAAAGAGACTCAAACCATTCCATCAGATCATGGGAATGAGGTCTCTAATTGTTACTGGTATTTGGCATAACAAATACGACACAGGTAGCTTGCCAGGCTCTGCTATATGTTGCAAGAAGCAATATAAAGTAAAATAATTAGTGCCTGCTAAGTGAGCAGGCTTGGGTTGGTGGGAAATGGAGGACCTTAGGGGTGTTAAGGGCACATTGGTGGCGGTACTGGTGCTGAAATACTGAATATCTGAAATAACTGTATTGTGAATAACTATGTAATTCGTGGTATTTAAATAAAGATACAAAATGAATTAAAATTACATGGGCTAGGTGGCTGTAGTACAGCAGTTGAGGTTTTGCATTGCACACAACTGACCCAGGTTCAGTCCCTAGCATTGAGTTACATCAAAGCTTGGTGTAGTTTTTATACAGTGTAATGGTCACTTGATCACTTAACTTCCCGTAGATTATCAATTACTCGAGTGGGCACCAGTAACATCTCAATATGTCCTGGCACATGCAAAATAGCCCAAAGGGCATCTGCCTGCTCCAGGAACATAAAGACCCTCAAACCATTCCATCAAGTCATGGGAATGAGGTCTATAATTGTTACTGGTATTTGGCATGTCAAATACGACACGGGTAACTTGCCAGGCTCTGCCGTGCGGGAAGGATAAGTTTTAAACAGATATGAAATTCCCATACCAATCACTTAAATAGTCATAACAAAGAATCATTTGTTCAGTTTTGTCTTCTTCCTGTAATATTTATAATTAAAAATGTTTCTCTAATTTCATTGTAAAACTTTCATATTGACTATGCACAATAAAGATAAAGAACCTGCAAACATATCAAAGAGTTTTCCTTGGTTCAGCATTTTTACCATTGGTTTGCATAAATAACTTCTAGAAAGTATCTGTATGGAGAGGAATAATGGGTTCAAATTAACAAACAGGGGCCAAGCAATAGCACAGTGGGTAGGGCATTTGCCCTGCATGCAGCCGACAGGGGTTTAATCCCCAGCATCCCATATAGTCCCCAGAGCACTGCCAGGAGGAATTCCTGAGCGAAGAGCTAGGAGTAACCCCTGAGCGCTTCTGGATGAAGAAAAAATGAAAAAGAAAAAAATTAACAAACAAAATATACATAGATTCAAAGAAGTCAAGTGCAAATTACAAGGTGGAGCAAATACCTATGGTATTCATGGAAAAACAGGATTTCTTGGAAGGATAAATGCCTTTCAACAGATCCTAAACAGACCCAATTTCAGAAATGTTATTATATTCAGAGACACTGAAAAGCATGCTAAGACAACAAAGGGTTAATCCTGACAACCTGGAGAAATCCATGTAAACAATAGCACTAAAATCTAGTACTCATGGGGTTACAACCTTTCTGGAAAACAATAAGGACATTCCTCCAAAGATTAAAAATTGAGCTCCCATTTGACCCAGCCATACCACTCCTAGGAATATATCCTGGGAAGCCAAAAAACACACAGTGGAAACACAATCCACACTATTCATTTCATAGCAGCACTATTCACAATAGCCAGAACCTGGAAACAACCAGTATGCCCGAGAACTGATGACTGGATAAAGAAACTGTGGTACATCTACACAATGGAATACTATGCAGCTGTTAGGGAAAATGAAGTTATGAAATTTGCCTATAAATGTGTGGACATGGAAAGGATCATGTTGAGTGAAATTAGTCAGAAGGAAAGAGAGAGATATAGAATGACTGCATTTATTTGCATGACAACACTGTATCACTGTCTTCCTGTTCATCATCTATTTGCTTGAGCGGGCACATCTCCACATGTCCTGTCTCATGCAAGTAAACAAGGGCACCTGCTTGCTCTAGGAACTTAAAGAGCCTCAAACCATTCCATCAGGTCATGGGAATGAGGTCTATAATTGTTACTGGTATTTGGCATGTCAAATACGACACGGGTAGCTTGCCAGGCTCTGCCATGCGGGTAGCATGCTCTTGTACTCATCTCTAAATCCAGCATTCATTGATGAACCGTAGGGCCACAAGTGGCTGCTTGAGCTGGGCTGTGATAGGCTGGTCTGCTGGGTGGAGTTCTGATGAGGGGCAAGTCTGGATGTGGAAAATGGAGGCCCTCAGGGAGTGGGGGTTGTCTGGCTTGCGAGAGGCTCTGCTGGGGTGGCGGGCCAGGGCTAGAACCCGCCATCACTCCCGGGTGCCTCGTGAGTGGCTGGACTCAGGGAGAGCCAGTAGCAGCTCTGCCCCATGTCTGTGAGTCATAAATATATATATTTATAAATAAATAAATAAATAAATGTATATATATATATATATATATATATACACACATATTATGACAGCAAAATCCAATGTCAGGGAAATATTGATCAGGAGGTCTTGCAAAAAGTGGAAATTACATAAGCGTGTGGGAGTCAGAGGTTAGGGTAAGACAGAGAAGGGAACATGTGTGAATAAATGTCGAAAGGGCTAATACCAACCTAGAGCTGAGCATTAAATACAGGCAAAAAATGCACATGATGGTCTCTAAGTGTAGGTAGTGCAACCCACAATGTGTAAGAAGGAAAGAGAGAGAGGGAGAGAGAAAAGAGATAAAGAACCTGCCATTTAGGTAGGCTATGGGAGGGGGAGGGAATTGGGGACATTGATGGTAGGAAATGGGCACTGGTGGAGGGGTGGGGTGCTGGAACACTATGTGACTGAAACCTCTAAACATGAACAATGTTGTAATTGTATATCTCATGGTAGTATAATAAAATATTTAATAAAAAATAGAATCTAGTACTCAAGGGGTTGGAGCTGTAGCCACAGTGGGGGAGGGCATTTGCCTTGAATGTGGCCCAACCTAGGTTCAGTCCTTGACTCCATTTAGGATCTCAAAAATCCAAACAAGAGGGATCCCTTGAATGCAGAGCCAGGAGTAAGCCCTGAGCACTTCTGGGTGTGCCTGCCCCCTCCCAAAAAATTAAACCTAACACCAAGCACACAGACTGAGCCCAAAGAACCTCCTTACGACTGCATATGGTCCCTCAAGCACCACAAGAGTCAGTCCTGAACACAAAGTCAGAAATAGTCTTGAACTGAGGGCATTGACCCCATTCCCCACCCCATGTCTGTTCATAAAATGAATCAAATAAACTGAGAAGTTACAATGAGCGAAAATGTACAAATTTGGCTGAATTTCCCTACAAACTATTGATGAAGCATAAGAGAGAAATAAAATCTTACAAGGAGGAACTATGACTGTAGATTTAGGTATGGCACAAAGATATAGGATAAGGGAACACTCAAGGAAAACAGTGTCTTGAAGAAAACAATAGGAATAGCCTCAAGATCAAATAGCAGATGATGTACAAACATGTCCCACAGAACTTAAATTAATGCTAAGGTGAATGACTAACCAACCCCAAACCTATTTATCAAAGATCCAAGGAAAATCCATACAGTGCAGGGGGTACACCAAATCAAAAATACAGGGGCAAGGGCTGGAGAGATAGTACAGTGGGTGGGGCACATGCCCTGCATGACGGCCAACCGAGTTTGATTCCCAGCAGTCCATATGATCTCCTGAGCACGACTACCAGGATTAAGCCCTGAGCACTGCTGTGTGTGGCCCCAAAGGAACAAAAATAGAGAAAAAGTGGTGTGGAGAGAGAGAGAAAGTACAGGAAGTAGGCAGTGGTCTTACATGCAGCTGACTTCAATCCGTTCACTGGCACCTGATATAGTCCCCTGATCACTTCCTTGAGTGATCTTAGGCACAGAGCCAGGAGAAAGCACACTGTTAGGTATGGTCCAACCCCTCACAAACACAGGGGTCAAAGAATGAGTATAGTGGATAAAGAATGTTGCAGCCAACCACATAAAGTCCTCTGAAAACTGCCAGGGGTCACTCCTGAGAACAGAGCCAGAAATAGCCCCAAGCAGTGTCAGGTGTGGCCCAAACCACACCCCCAATAGAGAATTCATAGGGGAAAATGGAAAACTAAAAAGCTGCCACCATCTTGGAGCCATGACTCCAAGATCTACAATTCCTAAAAGTTCTTCCCTAGATACCGCCTGTGTGAATGGGCACAGTAGGAATACAATTCCCAACCGTATTTGGAAAAAGATGACTCATATATGTAAAATCCTTCTGAGAAGTGAAAGGCTCTCAGATGTTGGTCTCCTTCCAAGTAGGCCAACTAGGAGGTGTGTCCTGGCTCCCTTCCCAGCTCAATACTTTCCATCCCTTCCTTCCACCCTTGACTAATGAGTCTGTCTTCCACCCTGGGCTTTGGGGGGTTTGTCGAGTGTATATCTATACCCACAACTCTAAGCTATCATTTCTCCAAGTTT
>JAJIBD010011700.1:0-38848 GCA_021461705.1 Cryptotis parvus | reverse complement strand
TTTAAAAGTAACAGGGGAGACTCACAGTGGAATATTAAAAGCAAATTGAGAACCTCAATGGAGTAGTTTTTGAATCCATTATTCTTGGTTCAGTTCATTTTCACTAAAATAAAAAGTGATGAGGAATATTGGAGCTCAGAAAACATTTTGAGTTAGTTGATAGCATTTGCCAAAATGAGAAATGAGACTCTCAAGGAGGATGATGATTCATTCTGTTTGGAGTTGGATTTGAGGAGTGTATGAGCCATCAATGCAAATCTTTAAAATACTATTTATTATTAAAAAGTCAAAGTCTAGGATAATAACCTGTGCCAAATATATTGATTTGAGAATCAAAGGAATCAATATTAAGGTAATTGTCACATGAATAGACGAGCTTACCAAAGACGAGTGTAGGGTACAAGAAAAATAAGCAAGAAGGTATTTTAATGCATAAAGAAGAGTTAAGAAATTTATTGTTTTATCTCTTATATTTTTACTTTTATATTATTTTATTTTGAACCACCGTGGAGATACAGTTGAAAAGTTGTTCATGATTAGGTTCAAGAAGATATTTTTCAGAGAATATAAAGGGAGTATCACTATTAATAAGTGAATGAGGGAAATGACTTTAAAATCTTAAACCAGGGGCTGGAAAGTCTACACAGTGGATGGAGCACTTACTTTATATGCGGCTCATTCTGGTTCAATTCTGGGTTACCAATGTAGTTCCCAGATTCTTACCAGGAATAATCCCTGAGTGCAAAGCCAGGAATAAGACTTGAACATCAGTGACTGTGTCCCAAGAGCAAAACAGCAACACCAAAAATTACTTAAATCATGTTCATTAGATCATGACCCTATCACTCATGTTGAAGTATGGTAACTATAAAGTGGTCATGAAAAAAGCCAAGGGTGGGGGGTGGGAATGAGAGAAAATAGAGAACTTCCTGGTTGGAAGCTAGAAAGGACAGGACTGGAAAGGGTTCTCCCCGGTCTGACAAATGTGAAATTTCCTTGTTATGAGTTATTTCAGTGAGGGAATAGTGACATAAATAGACTCTGATAGTCGGTGGACAATGAGAAGGGGAGAAATGCAACAGAGAGAGTCTTTCAAAGTCTTCGTTTGCCAAGAAGTGATATGCAACAATTGGTTCAAAGAAAATAAAACATTTCTTTTTTAATATGGAAAATATCTAATCATTTTGAGAACTCTTAAATGTGTTGCAGGTAGACCCCCGGGTGACTTATGTGAGGCAGGAAGGGGAGAGAGATGGTCGCTTTCTCCCCAGCCGCCTCTGCCACCGGGACCCGCTGGGCAGGCTTAGGATTGATAAAGTTTGCTATGAGCCCCTGCACGGCGTGGGCCTGAGCCCTACCAGCCCCTACGAGGTGGCCGTCAAGCCACACCTGATGCCCGCTTGATCTCTAGGCACTGGGAGTTGATCCCCACCACCCGAGGTTTCTCTGGGAGCCACGGACTCAGGCTGGAGCGAGGAATTGCTCTTTGCAGGAAAGGAAAGTCAGTCCTAGGCCTTACTCAGGGCTGCCTTAGGGTTCTTGTCTTCCCTCACAGAAAAGAATTTTCAGGAGTCGACAAGCAGTGAAGTTTTACAGACTTTATTAAGGAGGTTTTAGGAGAAGGGGAGGGAGAGAGAAAGCGAGAGAGAGAGTACACATCTCAAGAGGGGAGATGCGGGCAACACACGTGCTCAGGCACCACATGTGCTCGGCCACATGGGCTCAGGCAGCATGTGTGTCCATGCAGCATGTGCGCACAGGCAGCATGTGTGCCCAGGCAGCATGTGCGTGCTTTCCCTTTCTTCATTAATGACTTTTTATAGATTTCTCCCCAAGTTACTCCCATATGGGGCTTCAACCACGGTTTCTAGGGCCCTGTTGCCAAGGGAGTAGACTTTGGGGAGTGATCTTCTGACTGGAATGCTTTCGGAGTCTTCTGTGAGCTGGGTGCTGGGCGGGAAGGCTGATTTATCTTCCTTAGGAGGGTTAGTTATCTAAAGCCTTTAGAAGGGTCAGTGGCCTATGGGCTTCACACATTCCCTTTTGGCCTTCCCTTTTCCCAGATTTATTGTTGATAATGGTCTTGTCAAGTTTGCTTTTGGCTTTCAATCAGGTGTGGCTCTGGATCTCTTTTTAAGGAATTTAATTGCCATGTGGCCCCCTGTCTGCCTGCCTACAACTAAATGGATAACCCTAGATCAAGAAAAGTGGATGCAACATTTTCCTATAAAATTTTTAGTTAGCAATAGAAGGATTTTTTAAATATACAACCGTGAGATATTCAATTTACAAAACTGCTCATGATTAGGCTTTAGTCATACAAGTGTCCCAGCACCCCATCCCTCCACCAGTGCACATTTCCCACCACCAATGTCCCCTGATTCTTTTTCTCCTCCCCCAGCCTGTCTCTGTGGTGGGCAATTTGCCCTCTTCTCTCTCTCTCTCTCTGTCTCTCTCCCTTCCTCCCTCCCCTCCCTCTCTCCCTCTCTCTCTCTCCCTCCCTCACCCCCACCTCCTTTCTCTTACACATTGTGGCTTGCAATACATACATTTAGGGGTATTCGTGTATATCCCTTTCCCCTCCATTCAATGTTCCATTCTAGGCTAGTGTTACCATTTTCTACAATTCCTTAATGAGAAAACCCTTCTTCCCCAAATTTGAAGGGGGAATTTGGTTGCATTAAGGCATACAGGCACTACTAAGACGCAAAAGTCTGACAGTTCCTTGGTGACGTTTATTGGGAGACAGATCTAGAGAGGGGAAGGTGTGTTCCGGGAGCTTGGACTCCAATGCCGGCGGAGGCTTGAATTCAAGCCTTGTGATGGTTGCTGCGGGCGGGAGAGGTAGCTCCAGTGGTAGGAGTAGGGTTGGGGGTGGGAGAGAAGCAGACAGAGGGGGATTTGCAGCTTCCCTCATACCCAACAGGTTCACGGGGAAGTTTAGGACTGATGGAAGCCTGCTCTGAGCTCAGAGCCTTGTCTCTCACCTGTGTCCTACAGCGCGACATCCAGGGCAGAGTGAGGAACTGTTCTTGGCAGGGAAGGAAAAATCAGCCTGAAATCCTACCCTGGCAACCAGGTCATTAGCTTTGCTTCACAGAAAACAATTTCAGGAGAACCATATGATGAATAGTGAATAAGATCAGTTTGTTTGGGAAGGGAGGGCAGGAAAAGAGGGGGCTCTGTGTTGGAGAGAGAACTTGGTCTTCTCAGAGCTGATCAAAGCCAACACAACCCACAAATTCCAAGATGAACACGTGCTGTAGACAAAGTATACATCCCAAGTGGAAGTGGGAGCCACATCCCCAGGAGCAGAAGTGACCACTAGTGTGAGAAAGCACATCACCCGTCAGAGCCGTGGGCAAATGAACCCCTTTCCTCTACCAAGCGGGCTTACATACAGTTTTCCCAAACTCCTCCCCCAGAAGCCTGTTGCTAAGGTGGTTACTAAGAGGGAGAGCTTGGAACTCGAGGGTCTTCTCTGATACTCTTAGTGTGGCCTCTGTCCCAGCAGCGAAACTCTTCCTCCCAGCATTTCTGCATCTCAGAGGTTTTCTGGGATCCTCAGATGGATGCTGATTCTCTAAGGCCTTTATGCCTTTGTGGTGATTTAAGTTCCAGACAGTGATTTTCCTGGTACACATTACCAAGACCCCCATATCTGTCCACTTGCAACAACACCAAATGACTGTGTGTCCCATACTGGTCAGCTGTCCTGATTGGAGGCCACGGTGCAGGAAGTTTTACCATCACTGCCAACTGGAGGCCGGTGGAGGTGCCATAGATAACCTCTAGTAGCCTCGTGAGATCCTTAGGTTTGTGCTTAGAAGTGTGAGGTGTTCAAGGAACATCTTCCCTTTTGTTTTAGTGTACAAAGGCAAATTAAAATAAAGGAAATCATGAAAACAACATGGGTTATTGTTATTATTAAGGAAATATGGATACTTTCTGTACACTAAATAGTTCAGAAAAGTTTATAATTCTATTTATTGAAATGCAGCTATGTTAAGCTAATTTTAGTTTTCTAAAATCCTCTTTAGAATATGATCTAGTTTGAAGGGGAAATATATGTAGGCACATAAAAACTCTGTAAATATTCACATCAAAAACATTTATGTGTATAAAGGGTAGAAAATTCTCTTCAATCTACTTTTATAAATTTTTAAACAACTGTATTTAATGTATTATTTTTAAGGATAAATGACATTGTAAAACAATATCCAAGAACAATTCGGTGGTTCAAAGCACATTTTAAAAATAGATCTTTTTGAATAGGACTCAAATTCTATTTCTTTCTGAGACCAAATGAGAAAAGAAAGAGAAATGGGATTTAATAAAATACTCTTTCAATCATTTTGATAGATGAAGAAGTGAGAAATTGACCCTGCTATCAATCGTAGTGTCTTCTAAGGAACAGCAGTTTCAGATGCTTTGGAATTACAGTGTCCTTGTGGAAATCCCCAGAAAGTCAATACTGACATGCAAGGTGTATTGTGATTTACAGTAAAGAAACCTTCCCTAAAAAGAAGTCTTTTTTGTTTAAAAGGGCTCACTGGGATAAATTCCTGCCACAGAATTGCTGCCATCAACTGTCCTTAAGCTGGCTAGAGAAATTTGAGAGAAGGAAGAAGAAACCACTATGTGTACTTATAAATTATGTGCAAAGAAAATAGTATTTTATACACTTAAACAGTAGCTGAATGAAAAGAGACTTCCAGCCAATGCATTTCGCTGCTCCAGGTTTCTCTTAGTTGTAAAACCTTAACTCAAAAGTTCATTAAACAAACGGTCTTGACAGAACAGTTAGCTAATCATTTCCAGGGAACAATAATTGGGAAGGATCATCTGTCCTTTATGTTAATTTGTTCTTCACTAGATGAATAATATTTTGTGTAAAACAGAGACATTGTTGCTCTATTAGATACAAGCAATGGAAGAGCAATTGTATTTTTGCCCCCAAATTTCATATATTTTTTATTTTAAAATTCAGGAACCATTATTTACAAAATTATTGATAATTGAGTCTGAGGCACACAATATGCCAACATGGATACAACTACCAGTGTCAACTTCCCTCTACTAGTATTCCTCCCCTCACACCCTCACCTCAATAGGCATCCCAAGACAAAAAAAAATCCATTCAAAGGATGTATACACACCATTACTCATTTCAACACTAAGTAGTACAATAGCTAAGCTATAGGATCAACCTAGGTGCCCAGTGACTCGTGAATGAGTTAAGATGTGGTATGTATACACAGTGGCAATAGACTTTCAGAAGCACATCGTCTGATTGGTTGTTATACATGGAAGGAGGCTTGTTTAGGACTGAAGCTGATATACTGAAACTGTTCTTTCTCAATTTTAATCCTCGTATTGTCGCTTACATACCGTGTAAGATCTTAACTAGCTATTATTAATCACTTAACTAGATATTAATCACTTGTATCACTTGTCTTCCCGTTGTTCATCAATTTGCTTGAGTGGGCACCAATAACATCTCCATATGTCCTGTCAAATGCTAGGTTAGCCCAAGAGCAACAGCTCACTCCAGGAACATTAAGAGTCTCAAACCATTCCCTTCAGGTCACGGGAATGAGTCTATAATTGTTACTGGTATTTGGCATATCAAATATGACACAGGTAGCTTGCCAGGCTCTGCTGTGCGGGTGGGATATTCCTGTATACTTCCTCACAGAAAAAGAATTTTCAGGAGTCAACGAGCAGTGAAGGGAGAGAGAGAGACAAAATGTGCCTCTCATCTCGTGCATGTATTGATGAACCACGAGACAGGGAAAGATCAGCTCTTCTGCTGGGTGGAGCTCTGACGAGCTATGGAGCCCAGATGTGAAAAATGGCGGCTCTCATGGTGTGGGGGGTTCCTCTGGCTTCTTGCGAGACTCTGCTGGGATGGCAGGCTAGGGCTAGAACCTGCCTTCCCTTAAAATAACGATTTTAAATATATGTCTTAATATATTTATCTTAATATGCAAAATATAGATAACTCATGTTTTATATGATGAAGTTCACTTAAAATGTTTGTGTATTTTTATATGCATACATGCATACTTAATTATATATCTAATGTACACATCTATATTTTATACAAACACAAGCTGCATTTTATATTTATGATCTAGCCAAAACTTTCTGTTTGTGTTTTTACCTTTGATCTAGACAAAAAATTTTAGAAACTTCTGGCCTAAGTATTGTCAGAAAGAAAGTTAATTTATGCAGCTAACTTATTCAGCAGGTAGCTTATTCCTTTTCAAAGGGAATATGCTTTGCAAGTAATTTATTTATTGTAGTATATTGTTATAGGAAATTGCATTGCTTAGATCCAGAGAGTCTGTAGACAATTCATTTAAAAATGTTCAAGATAAACTTTTGATGACTTGCCTTGCACTTAGCAGACTTGGTTCAATCCCAGGGACTCAGCACCCCCTCCCGTCCCAGCACAGCCAGCAATGAGCTCTGAGAAAGGAGCCAGGAATAAATACTGAGCACAGCCTGGTCCCCAGACAAAACAAAAGAACAACAACAACAACATATTAACTTTTTAACACACTACATGAAAGTAATAAATTTCTTTTTGGAATATACTCAAAATTACTTTCCATAAGACTCCTTCTTATTTCTTCTCTCCCAGAGTCAACAAAGAAAAAGTTTATTTTGAGAGAAAGGAAACTGAGATCATCCACCATAATTAAAAAGAGTATAAAATAAATTATACTCTTTATATAGTTAGAAAATCCAAGATTACAAAGCAAGGTACAATTATATGGAGCAGATTGGTAACAAAAATAAAATATGTCTCCTACCTTCTCTTAAAGCTCATCTTTCAACCCCCTTTAGGTTGTGGAAACTGGTTCTTAAGATTTGTATAGGACCCTCCAACACCCCTGAAGCAATGCTTATCATAGTAACACTATAATTTATTTTTGTTGATTATTTCTATAATGATGCATCTATATACATTTAGACATAACCCAACAAAATCTGTGGCTATCTTTACCCAAAAGCTACTGTTTATGGGCTGGATAACAGGCATTTCCCTTGCATTCACCTGACCTGAGTTCAATCCCCAGCACCCCATACAGTTCCTGATCCCTGATCAGAGTGACTCTCTGAGCACAGAGCAGGAATAAATCCTGAGCACCACTGGATGTGTCCCAAAAGGAAAAAGAAAAACATGTTTACTCAATTGAGAAATTCTTTTTAGAATATAAACTTCAAATATATGTGCTTATTCTGAATGAATGACTTGTCTTTGTTCTACAAGAATTCCCCTTATTTTATGAGACTTAGTTTATTCCAAATGCTGAACCTACTGAACCTATTCATATTTCTATCTTTTAGTGAGCTGAAAGACTAGGAATCATATTGGTGACCCTTTCCAGATAAGTGAATTCCAGGTAAGACTGTTGTTAACCACTGCCCTACTGAACTACTCTAATTTACTTCCTTTTAATTCTAATTTATCATTTACATATTACTTACATTCTTTTCAGATTCCTTTTATAGTATCATAAAACAGTTCAGAGAGTAAAGAAATAAAAGGTTATATAAAAGGAAAGAACAAATGCTTTACATTTATTTTTATTTATATTTAGGTTCTTTCAAAGCAAATAAGTCAATGCATATTGATTTTTGATCTTCAAATGATTGTTCATAAAGGTTAAAACTGAGTTGGAAATAGGAATACATAAAAAACATTTTTTGCTCAGTCAAACTATGTTTGTGTTCCACTGGTAGATACAAAAAGTGCCAGTTTTGCAAACTTGAGATTTTACTATAAAATAGTTCACTGTATATCATATGGTTATATAATTTTATGTTAAATTTTTTATGCTTAAACCCCTAAAACAAATAGAAAAAGTGGAATCAAAAATCCTCCAAAAAATCTCATTAAATAACTTTCAAGAAAATATGTCAAAGTTCCTCTTTACCTCTGTTTGTCTACTTTATGGCCTGTAAATACCTACAAACATGGCAATAGATAAGTGGTTTAGAAAAATGAAGTGCGAAAAGTGGATCATTCTGTAATCTCCTAAGTAGCAAAATAAACCCTACTTTAGTTGTCATTAATAAAAATTTTATCATAGGAAAAGTCCAATTTCAATATATTACTAAATAAAATAACATTTACTATATTAGTCAAAGGTTATATTCAAACCATTGCACTGATATCTTAATGTTGTTGCTATATCAATAACAAATTTAATTTACTCACAAAATCTAGCCATATCACAACAAATGGGTTTATCTCTTCATAAAGTTCTGATCTTTCAGTAAGATTTTGAATATTTTTACCCTTCCGACGTTTGTGTTTTTCTCCGACATTTAATTTTTTCACTTTAATTTCCTTAAATATAAAACTGGGAGTCAAAGTGATGAGGTGGGTAGGGTATTACCTTGTCAGCCACATTTGTTTCCTGGCATCCCAAATGCTTTCCTGAACACAAGAGTAGTTCCTGAGCACAAAGCCAGGAGTAAGTCCTGAGCATAGTGAGGTGCGATTCCAAAACAAGCAAACAAAAATGTATTTTTAATTAAATAAAATTGGATTGTAGTCTCATATTTTACACCAATCCTTGAACATTTAGTGAATTTATACTAGTTCTGTTTTACATGCTTCGGAAATATTAGAGATAAATGTCTTTTAAAAGATTTTCTTTCAGCAGCATTACCTCATAAGTGTTGCCTAATTTTATAAAGCCTCTGTAGATCAGGGATCTGGCATAGGCTGTTTTACTTTAAAAAGAAATTTCCAGTAACAGGGTTTTTCAGTTTACGCTTATGAAGTCAAACCACTGAGATGACTCCAAAGACAACGCATTACATTTCAAGTGAACTTTGCAGATTTGATTTGGTAAAGATAGCACAAGATCAGTGAGATCATGAGCCTGCAATTTGCTTGAGTGAGCAATCAGAGATCCTTCAGGAGGATAAACGTCAACAGCCAGATCTACTTCGTTTTGCAAATACCGGGTGGAATTAACCTAATAGACTGAAATATTTTTCCTCCGGAAGAAAAAAATAAATAAAATAAAGTCAAAGCACGTCAGAAATGTTACTGAAGTGTCACCTGTAAAGCAAATATCAGGAATAATTTGGAAAGGCACATATTTAGAGGCAAAATAGACCCAAAAGTCACAATGTAGAATCTTCAAATGCTTCTATTCAGAGACCATCCCCTTGGGCTGTGGTTTCCCTACTGACCCAGGAATGCAAATGTCTCAACAAGATGGAGATGAGGCCAGGCAAAACTTAAACCCTGAAAGATTGAACTTAATATTTTTTTTCTCTCCCCAAGGCCGCATGCAGGCAAATGCCCTACCGCTTAGTTTCAAGATTTAACTTTTAAATCTGATGTTTATTACACCCGACTTTTAGTCCAAGAACTTTTGTAAAGGGAGCAATGGAGTCCATACTTGGTTCGGAAGAAACAGATGGAATGAAGTTGGAAATTTAGTTTGAAGAGCTAAAATCTGAAAGCCTTGGACTGTACTGCAAGGTCCAGGCTGTGAAACTGAAACAAGATATAATAAGTGTTGTAGCCAGTGGGTAGGCCTTCCCGTTCTGTTCCCACAAGCTGATTGAGAATGCCAAGAGCATCACAATGAGTCAAACTTTTCCCAAGGTCATATTATTTGACCCTGACCTATAATTTCATCTCTTAACAAAGCAGAGTGAGATGGAGACCCATTGGTCTGATACTTGGGACTCTCTAGTGCAAAATCATTTGCAAACTGTTCCTGGGTTTGCTAGGTCCGATCATGTGAGATTTGATGCGATGATTTTTTCTTCTTTTCTTAGTTTTGTGGATAGATAAGGGGGTGAATGTGGTTTCACATTAGAGATTGGGTGGATAAAATAGCATGTCCTGCATACACTCTATAGAAGGAAAGAAAACGCTGCCTCTTTTTCTCCCAGCATCAGTTGCTAATGAATTCTTGTGTTTTCTGTATTTAACTTTCCCTACTATGAGACCAATTATCCTTTCTCTGTTACATTAAGAAAAAAGTAATAAACTAGAACAAACATGGAATTGAAAGGCAAGATGTGAGGGGGAGTGAGAGACGAGCAGGGAAGGAGAATGGAATTTGGTGTTTGAATCATGATTCCCATATATTCTGTTGCATCGAAAGCCAGTCTTCCTCCCTGTTTGAGGTGCCTTGAGATACGCCAACAATCCTCTAGTTTTCCAGGGCTAGAACATGTGTGAATGTTACTTTGGTATGGGACTATTTATGCATCCCTGAAATATTTTAACTCTACAAAATCAAGCACTAAGGATAGTGGGGCTAAAGAAATAGTAAGGCAGGTAGTGTTGTAGGCAGGCAGACCGGGCGGCGCCACATGGCAATAAAATTCCTGAAGAAGAGGGAGATCCAGAGCCACACCTGATTGAAAGCCCGAAACCAAACTTGACAAGACCACTATCAACAATAGACCCTGGGGAAGGGAAGGCCAAAGGGAAAGTGTGAAGCCCATAGGCCACTGACCCTTCTAAAGACTTTTAGATAACTAACCCTTCTAAGGAAAATAAATCAGCCTTCCTGCCCAGCACCCAGCTCACAGAAGACTCCAAAAACATGCCTGTCAAAGAAGACCACTCCCAAAGTCTACTCCCCTTGGCAATGGGGCCTAGCAACCGAGGTTAAAGCCCCATATGGGGCGTAACTTGGGGGAGAAATCTATAAAAGCCATCCTGAACAAAGGACAGCATGCACATACTGCTTGGGCACACATGTTGCCTGGCGCTATACTGCATGGACACACATGCTGCCCTAAGCCCCTGTGGCCGAGAGCACATGTGGTGCCTAAGCTACGTGTGTTGCCCGCATCTCCCCTCTTGAGATGTGTACTCCTCTCTCTCTTTTTCTCTCCCCTCCCTCTCCTAAAACCTCCTCAATAAAACCTATTTTTACTTCACTGCTCGTCGACTCCTGAAAATTCTTTTCTGCAAGAAAGACAAGAACCCCTAAGGCAGCCCTGGGTAAGGCCTAGGACTGACTTTCCTTTCCTACAAAAGAGCAATTCCTTGCTCCAGCCTGAGATCCATGGCTCCCGAGAAACCTCGGGTGGTAGGGGATCAACTCCCACTCTAAAAGATCAAGCGGGCGTCAGGTGTGGCTTGATGGCCACCTCATGAGGCTGGTGGGGCCTCAGGCCCACACCATGCAGGGGTTCATAGCAGACTTTATCAGTTCTTAGCCTATCCATCGGATCCCGGGTGGCAGAGGTGGCTGGGAAGAAAGCGACCATCTCTCTCCCCCTTCCTGCCTCACATAAGTCACCGGGGGTCCACCTGCAACAGTAGGACATTTGTCTTGCATGTGGCAGACCCAAGTTTTGATCCTGGGCATCCCTTTGGTCTCTAAAGTACCACCAGGAGTGATTCCTGAGTGGAGAGTGAGGAGAAACCCCTGAACATCACTAAGGGTGGAACCACCCACCCCTTCACCTCCCCACCAGGGATCCTTCTAACAAACAAAGCACTAACAATAACACTGCTTGTAGATGAAGCAATATTAACCCTTAAGCTTTGTGGACCTGGTAAATTCTGTAACTAGGACACTATCAAAAAGCAATTCTAATCCCAATAATAATATCAGTTCAATTAAGTTTCTAAATATTTTTACTCATTATCAGGAGTGAGTAGACATAGAGAAGAGAAAATCTTACAAATGTTAAGAATGTACAAAAGTGTCAGGGAGCTCCGCCAGGGTCCCAGACAGTGCCAGGAAGCGAGTTCCCTTCTACCTCCGAAGCCGGCGAGGAATGGATGAAAACTCAGGAATCTGATGCAGTTTTTAAAGGGCTTTACTTATCACAGGTTCAGGCATACAAATCAGCAAAAAGGAAAAGCCCGGTGCTTAGGATTCCAGGCTAGAACCCCAGCCACGTGTAGGCCAAGATGGCAGCCACCATGTATAAAGGCCCTGTAAAAGGAGAAGAAGACAAGACTCCCAAGAAGGGTGAGGCGCTCACAAATAGAGAGCCCAAAAAGAAGCCCGCAAAAGAGGAAACAGGCTAGTTTTATACCCCTGCAACTCAGACCTTCCTCCCACTGTTATGGAAAGCAGGGAGGGTCAAATGCCCTTAGGTAATCCCTCCCTGCACCTCACCTAGGCCCTTTAGTATGCTAATGTTTTGAGCCAAGATCTGCCTGGAAATACCTTTATAGGGTAGAGAGGGGGTTTCTGAGATGGCATGTCTCTGTACCAAAGACTAATACTAATGCCAGTTAAATATTTCTCCAAGCCTTCACAAGTCTCTTCTACTTCATTGTAGTTTTGTATTTTAGTTGCCTTTGAGTATATCAGGGAGCCATGCTTGTTTGCTTGGAAGCAAACAGCATTTCTCTCTGGTCTAATTACTTAGGGGGTCCTACGTGGCCAGGCTAATATGCTGGTAAGATCTAGCTAGTCCCACGATGATTGTGGTAGCATGGGAGAATATTTATACCAGCTAGTACAGCATACATGGTCAGATAAACTGCCACATTTAGACTACCCCTTATCTACAAAGTGATTTGCAGGAGGCAATTCAGAGCAGATGCAGCAGCCCTTAGGAGTCCTGCAACACAAAAGCTTTCCGTTGAAGTCTTGCTGCAATGTACATAAGAAAATTCACACAGGAGAGGAAACAGTATGACATTAAAGAGCAGGAAATCATTGACACGGAACTCATGCTTGGAACCCAAAGAGATTTCACATACACGGAACCCAAAGAGATTTCACATACATTCTATGATTGTAAAGAATTTATAGAAGCATTAACTGATGACATTAACTGAGACAGACATGGGGGCAGAGCTGCTACTGGCTCTAACTGTGCCCAGCCGCTCATGAGGTGCCTGGGAGGAATAGCAGGTTCTAGCCCTGGCCCGGCACCCCAACAGAGCATCACAACAGGCCAGATGACCCCCACTCCATGAGGACCTCCATTTTCCACATCTGGACTTACTCCTCGTCAGAACTCCACCCAGCAGACCAGCCTATCACAGCCCAGCTTCGCCCGGCCGCTGCGGCCTTGCGGTTCATCAATAAATGCTGGATTTTTGAGATGACTACAGGAGTATGCTACCTGCATGGCAGAGCCTACCCGTGTCATATTTTATATGCCAGATACCAGTAACAATTATAAACCTCATTTTCCATGACCTGATGGAATGGTTTGAGGCTCTTTATGTTCCTGGAGCAAGCAGGTGACCTTGGGCTGTACTTGCATGAGACAGTAGTCATATGGAAATGTTCACTGGTGCCTGCTCCGAGCAAATCGAAGATGAGCGGGAAGACAGTGATACAGTGATCAGGAGTGAGTCAATTCATTGTAATCTTAGCCTTGAAGCTTACTCTTCCTTGTTTAAGATATACTCCTAGAGATTAACTGAGGCTGGAGAGATAACGAAGTATTGGGGTGCTTGCTTTGCACACAGGGGCCCCAGGTTTGATACCTGGCAGCATATCCCCAGTACCATACCAGGAATGGGCCCAAAGTGATTGGATGTACCCCCACCAAAGGACAGATTGAAACAGAAATGAAAGGTATAGTACTAGAGAATACTTGATTCTCTATTGAGATTGTTTTCATACAAGCTGAAAAGGACTGAACAAGGGGCAGCTGCATGTAGGCCAAGTGTTGTGTGACACGCCCTGCTTTAAGCTCCAGCTACACTTAGCTTGCAGCCCCTCCCAGCTCAGCTAGGGAGGTTTTGAATCAACTCTGGCACTAAAGCCAAAAGGCCCACCTGAACACCTGAAGTGCTGCATTTCAATAGAGTTGTTTACCTGCCTTCATCTCTAGATAGCCCAGCCCATGATGTTCCAGGCTGGGAAGTTTTGGGGAGTTTCTATCTATAAAATAAACTGAGAGAAAGGAGAAGCCTTGTTTGCCATTCTGGCTTCCTTTGGCTTCTGCCTCTCTGTTCTCTGTTGGACTTCAAAGTGTGGTGGCAGCCATCTTGGCCTACACATGGCCTGGGCTCAGCCGGGAATCCAAATTTTGGGGTTTTCCTGTTCTTGGATTATACATCAGAACCTGTGGTAGTAAATCCTTTTAAAATTGCACCGATTCCTGAGTTTTCATTCATTCTCCGCTGGCTTTGGAGGTAGAAGGGAACTCATTTCCTGGTATTGTGGGGGACCCCAGCGGCCCTGACACCAAGGATGTGACTTAATCCTGTAATATCTATCTGGCTCCTAGGAGAAAGTGTTTTGGCAACTTCTTTATTATTGCAGCTTTAATGCATGGGGAAAAATTAGTGCTTTAAAACTATAATGTCCAAAAGGAGGAGAGAGAGAGAGAGAGAGAGAGAGAGAGAGAGAGAGAGAGAGAGAGAGAGAGAGAGAGAGAAACTGTGCTTTAAAACCATAATGCCCAAAAGGAAAGAGATAGACAGACAGACAGAGACAGAGACAGACAGAAGAAAACTGATGACATAGAGGTAGGTTGGGGAAGGGGGAGGGGTGGAAGGAGGGAAACTGGGGACATTGGTTGTGGAAAATGCACACTGGATGTTGGGACATAGTATGACATAGCTTTTTTAAACATATGTTTTTAATTAAGAAACATAGTTTTTAATTAAAAAATTAAAAATAATGCTTTATGAGGACAGCAACTCAGTTATTACCTGAGCTAAAATTAGGTACCTCTGATGGTCTTTTTCTCGTGGTTTTAATAGGTCAAATCTATTTTTATTAATTTGAGGCAATTTATTCTTTTTGCTTGTCTGTTTGGGGGTCATATCAGGTGGTGCTCAGGGCTGACTCTGTGCTCAGGAATCACTCAATAGGGAGGCTCAGGGGACCATTTATGTGCCAGGGATTGAAGCCAGGTTGCCGGGTGTGAGAGAAACACCCTACCCATTGTTCCATTTCTCTTCCCTGAGCCAATATTCTTGTTTACTTCAAGACATTAATGTATTAGGGAAAAAAATCCAAGTTGTATCAACAAGACAATATATTGCTATTATTACATTTTCAGTCACATGTGAAATAAAAAATGCACATCTAATGATTAAATATGTATCTGCCGAACTATTTCTCACAAATTTCTAGGGTTTCTCTTCAAACTTCAACTATTGACCTGTTGGAGAATAATCTGGCACTATGGGCAGGTTATTATATCTTTGAGGTCTGTCAAAACTACTGATTGGCAATTGTTTGGTATAGGAGAGATATAATCATTCATTGACCTCTCCTGGTATCTTTAGCGCTTTCTCTTGAGACTGGATATTTGTATTACCTGTGAATTATTTTGTTCATTTAACCTGTTCTATACCACATTTCTAGGTGTCCCTGATCTGGGAAACACGTTTTGCTCTTATTGTCCCTTATTAATCTATTCTGCACTGTTGTTCTTCTTTTTAAAATTCCTTTCGTTTGTTTCTTTTGTGTTTGGATCACACCCAGTGATGCTCAGAGGCTCTGCAGCCAGGAATTACTCCTGGCAGTACTTGGGGACCCTATGGAGTGCTAGGGATTGAGACGGGGTTAACTGCTCGCAAGACAAGCACCTACCTGCTGTACTATCTACCCAGCCCCATATTTTATAATTCTTAGAGTTTCCTCTTTTCTCACTTTTAATTTAGATGAAGTTTTCCTTTCTATTTAGAAATTTTTGTGTTCATTTTGGCAGCTAGTTTTTACTTTCTCTTATATTTTTCCCAGTCATCATAAATTATTTACATAAATAAAATCGTTTACTGTCACAAATGTTGTCAATGTCGTCTCTCAGTTTTATCATCTCTGAACTTGTGTTGTAGACTACTCCAATCATGCCTTTATGCAGAGTGTGCCGTCCAAATCAGAGCGGGCAGATGACTTATGTCTCCTACGTTGTCTTAGCAATCGGGCACACCTAAATCATGTGAGAAAAAATATTGTAAACTCATTTTCTGTTGTTTTGAAAAAATGTTTTACAAAATTCCTGAATACATATGAGGTATAGTGACTTTTCCATAAATAGTTCCAATGAGATGAAGAGTAATTCTCAAGTTGTCATTGTTGTACAATAACTACATAGAAAGAATCTCTTTCAGAGTGACAGTTACCCCAAATCAACATGCTAGTACCAAGCTGGAAATCCAAATTCTCCTTTTGGTGAATCATCTATATTGGTTAACTTACTCCCTTCTCTATTCAGAGTATTTGCCATGTCTATTTGTGTATTAGTCTTAAATTAAAGATATTGTTCACTTGTTTGCCAAATTTATGTTGAATTTTGTTTTTACTTAATTTACACTGGGTACACTTTTCACTTGATATTTTGATTTGAAATTAGTGAAGGTAGCTGCTATTTTACTTTCTAAAATACTTTACTTTACTTTTACTTTATTCCTTCCTTTGATTATTAAAGGTGTCCCTATTGTCGTCATGGATTTGCTTGGCATTTCAAATGTACTCTATATTAAATATTATCTTTATTTAAATGTTTATTCAATTTAAAAAAGTTCATTAATAGTTATGGAATTATTATTATAGCAATAGAAGAACCTAAGTTACACTTTTAATAAATAACTTCTATTTATCTGAATAAATTCATTAAAATTCTTATTGAGATTATTGTTATATTTTTATGTTATCTATTTTTACATAAAATAGTTTGCATGGTATTTTGAGAATGATACACTGGGTTAGAATACTAAATTAAAAAGGAGATATTCATTGATAAGTCAATATACTGTTAAATAAAATTGACCTTAGTTTACTTTTAGTTCATAAGCACCAAAAAATTCAAATAAAACAAGTACAACTAAATATTGTCCACCTTTTCCTTTAATTTGCCATGTTATTCCTTGCACAATATTTGCAATATGCTCATTTTGATTGTTCCATAATGATGGGAAGGAAATATAATTCTGCTAGATGGTTAAATACACCAGAGAACTTCTGTTCTCATTTTCTTAATTTGAGAGATATAAAGCAGCTTTTTATCCCTGGTATAAATTCTAGATAAAAACCATGCACTTTGCTTATTTCTCATGTTAAAATTCCAGGATGACACACAAGCAAAAAAAAGCCTTGTCAATGATGGGGAAGCAGATACACTAGTGGAGGGTGTGGTGCTAGAATGTTTAACGAAAATAAAACTCTATTATTAAAAGTATTGTAAATCAGGGCTGGAGCCATAGTCCAGGGGGTAGGGCGTTTGCCTTGCTTGTGGCTGACCGGGTTCGATCCTCGGCATCCCATGTGGTCCCCTGAGCACTGCCAGGAGTAATTCCTCAGTGCAAAGCCAGGAGTAACCCCTGAGCATTGCCGGGTATGACCCAAAAAAAAAAAAAAGTATTGTAAATCACAGTGCCTAAAACGAAATTAAATTAGAAAGGAAAAATAAAATATTATCCTTTTCCTTGAATATGCATTGTCATATGTTAACGTTCTAAATGTAAGCAGTTAATCTAAAGTTTCTGAAAGGAATCTGAAATCCCTATATCCCTGAAAATATATTATCCTGTTTCCAACTCCAAAAAATTAGTCTTATTATTAAGTTAATAACTCATTTAATGTCTGTTTTGGGAAAAAATCTAGGGCCTTCCCTAGCTCTCTCTTGAAAACCCAGTTGGGTTTATAAAAATTGTAAATTTATTTACTTATGTATTTTTTTTTGTTTTGGGGGGCCACACCAAATGGTACTCAGGGCTTACTCTTGACTATTCATTCAAGGGTCATGTCTCTTGGAGGACTGACTTAAGGGACCATATGGAATGCTGGGTATTGAACATGGGACTCCGCATGCAAGGGAAACACCCTATCTTCTGTCTCCAGCCATGGTAAATTTGTTTATTAAAAATAAAGTTGCATGGCCAAAGAGATAGCACAATGGATAGGGCTCATGCTTTTCTAAATGCTATGACTCAGGCTCTACTAACCCATATGGTCTCCTGATCACCATAGGAGAGATCTCTGAAGTGTGGAGCCAGAAGACAGATGTGGTCCAGTAATAACCCCTGCCCCCATCACCACCAAATCCAATTATAATAAATCAGTCATCCTTAGAGCATATTTTTTTGCTCTTTTCCTCTTATTTTTAGTTTGTTCTCTCCTTCCTTCCTTTCAAATATATTTGATGAAACAACATTAAAAATAAGTGTCCTGGGCAGAATAGCCCAGCGAGTAGGGTGTTTGCCTTGCATGCAGCCGGCCTGTGCCGGCCCGGGTTCTATCCCTGGCATCCCATATGGTCCCCGAGCACACCAGGAGTAATTCCTGAGTGCAGAGCCAGGAGTAACCCCTGAGCATCGCGGGTGTGACCCAAAAAAGAAAAAAAAAAGTGTCCTTCACTGTATGACCTAAACCCAAAACATGAACATCTTTGTAATTGTATATCTCACGGAGGTATAATAAAATATTTTAAAAAACAGAAAAAAAACAAAGAGATAAAAAAAATAAGTGTCCTTGAGAATAATGGATAATATAAGCTAAATGAAAATAATACGGACCATGCTATATGGAATATCTTATTATGTTAAAATTATTATATTCTTGAGCCATAAACTCTGCGTTACAGGAAATATACATTTTTATTCACTGGAGAGTTCAATATTTAGAGAAACAGGAGAACAGCAACAGCACCAAAATATTGGTTCTATTAAGTCCCACTACAGGCCGTTTGAGGAAGACTTTTGGGGACCTACAGTCCTAAAATAAAGCGGGGCATCCAAGGTGCTGGAATCTTGCTGGTATCCATTTGGGGGAGAGGGAACTTTCTTTAATGGGGTACCCACCTGTATCAGTGGAGCCCTCCCCAGCCCGGGAAGAAAGAGGTTGCTGGTCGGGCGTAATCTTTTGCCAAGAACTCTTCATAAAATGAGTTTGAAATCCAGACAAATAACAAATGATATCTGAGAAGTCAATACAAAAAGATTTCTTTGCAAATATGCGACGTCTGTTTTCAAGAATGTTTTTCCTCCCCCTCAGGGAAGCTTACTTATCTGTGAAGTTTGAGAAAAAATATCCTAAAGTGCTTTTCCAGTTGCTAGATTGATAAAGAAAATCATCTGTTAAGAACAATGACAGTTCAATGTTAGGGTTTATGGTAGGACACAAGAACTGTATTTGCTGTTGCTGCTTCTCTGACAACCCAACGGAAGCAGTGAAGAAAAGTCAAATCATCGTGTTAGTAAATCTAAAACATTTGCCTCCAAGCTATGGATAATCATCTTGGCGAAAGTACAAAAGAAGTCTGGCAAAAATGTCAAAGTGGAAATGGCTTTTAACACCATAGAGTTCAGCTTCCTTGGTTTGATTCTCTCACTTATAAATGAGGGAAGTTGAGCAACTTCAGAGTCCTCTTTGTCATTCTTTGTCCTAATAGTCCATTGAAAGTCAGTTTTAGGGTCCATGCCTAGCAGTATACAGCCTGACTCAAGTCATGGACCACCAAAGTCATACCTGGTGTCTGGCACTAAGGTACTTAGGGGACCACCAGGGCCCCATCTGACAGTGTAGGGAGAAGAGCTTGGACAGGGGCAGGGTGAGGAGTGAGGACCGGCAGACCCCCAGGGCCTTCCAGGGACTAGGTCTGGTTTCTGCCACCTGGCTTAGTCCCTACACTAGAAGTCCAAGATTCTTTTTTTTCCATTTATTTCTGTTTTGAGGCCACACCCAGCAGTCCAGCAGTACTCAGGGCTTATTCTTGGCTCTGCACTCAGGACCCACTCCCGGAGAGCGTTGGGGACCATATGGGATGCCAAGGAATAAACTTGGCTTGGCAGCATGCAAGGCACGTGCCCTATTCGCTGTACTATCTCTCAGGTCCCAAGAAGTCCAATGTTCTTAACTGGTCCCTTTCACTCTACACCAAATGAAAATTATTAAAAGATCACTATTTTCTAAAGCAAAATGCTGGTTTTTACTTCTTTCATGTATTTTAATCACTCTAAAAATGTGAGGACTATAAACTACAAATCTCTAAAGCTTTTCTTTAGTACATATAAGAGGTTATTGCGCTTGATTCTTAGATTAGAATCACAATCTTGTTCAAACCTCACAAGGAGCACAAAAGACAAAACAATAACTACATGGAAAATAATTACTTCTTTTAGTGAGACAGAAAGGAAAACAAGTCCATAACGTTTTATACTGGAAATGTCCAGTACTGCTTTAGCTTGGCTGTCCATTTTGATTGGACTGTGTCATCAAAATGATTGTGTGTTTACCATACTTATGATCTTCTTTTTCAAAAAGACAAGACATTAAAAAAATAATAAAATATAGAAAAAGCCCCTAACTCAGGAATCTGGAAAGGCCTTTATGATGGATTCATAAGCAGGTGGGGGTGGAGTTGAAAGGCCCAGTCGCAGGCTGTTGTTGGACCAGTGGAAATCGGGCCGGCCCAGGCTGTGGGTTGTGTGCATGGTAGGGGAGATGCCGGAAGTAGGGAGAGCCATCAGCTGACTGTCAGTTTCCACGGGAAGTGGTGGACTTTGCAGAAACGGATGGAACGTGGAAGCCCTGAAGCTTGATTTTCGCGGGAAGGAATTTTTGGTCCATGGAAGCTTGTCTCTGGAACGTGAGACTGGCCAGGCTGAGGTTGCTGCGGCGTTCACAGCCACTGTGGCGGTAGAATCCAGTTCTGTTGAGGCCGTGGGTGTAGGGAAGACCTCAGCGGCGGTTGGAGCTCCACTGGGAGATGGGGGCGCTGGCTCTTCTTCGAGACAAGCAAACCAGGATTGCCCAAATCAGTCCTCCAATTACCAGGCCAATGGCCATGGATATGGTGAATGACATTATAAGATCCTCTGAAACAGAAATAACAAACAGGGCATTTGATCTGTTGACTGGCAATCGGCTGGGAATCCGAACAGCATGAAACAGTAATAGGGAGTATTGGATTAATTCAAACCAATGTGAGTAAGGTTTCACACCAGAGGTGCTCTGGGCTGACTCATGTTTTTGTGCTCAGGGCTCACTCCTGGTGAGCTCCAGGGTCCATATGGGGTGCCAGGGTTCAAGTCCAAGTCAACTGCATGCAAGGCGTGCATCCTACCTGTTGTGGTATAGCTCAAGCCGCAAATTTATTTTTAATAAGGAAAAAAGAAGATGGTGGTGGGTGTCGAATCAGTGAAAGGACAATGAAAGGACATCGGAGGATATTTTCAGTTGTCACATTCCACATTGCTTACTCTGTGTTAGCGACTTTAAGTAACAAGCAATAAAAATGTCTCAATTTTCAAAAAACCCATGCAGAGCACATTAATTTGTATAGGTTTGCAAATATAACTCAGATTATATCCTTTTTAAATTACGTCACTTTGTATGTAAAGGTGCCAAAAACGGATAAAGGATTTCAGTTACCTTGATTTTCCTTTTCCTCTGCTTTCATCAAACCCAGGATAGATGTCTCCCACCTGCAGGCTTTATGACATCTCACTTCCTCTGCTCATTGGAGTCAGGAAGTGCTGGGCTAAAACCGTCTATCTGGTGGGCTGATGAATGTGTGTGTGCTTCCTGAACTCCTGAACTGTCCCCTCTGTCTCCGACTCATTAATGACCTAGCCTATACAAAATCCTGGTTTTTTTCTTGATTTCAAAGTTCAAGTTCATGCTGTTATTATTCTCTAGTTGTAATAATCCAGTTCCTATCCCCTAAATTTCCATAGAATATCTATTATGCACTAGTATCCACCAATTCACGGAAGTTTTATTTGTTCAATGTCCTGTTTGGGGTGGAAAAATAATAAATTCCACAATGGTAATTTTACCTTTACTGCTTCTGCTTGTAAAGCAATGCATTCAGGAGTGAAGCTAGGTGATAAAGCTCTTGCTTTGATAGAAAGACTCTTGGAATAATCCGACCGCTTTACCACCACTCACATTTCTCTACTCCACCATCTAACCGTGTTGATTTCCCCATTATTCCAAAATCATTTCTTCTCTCTCAATCTATACATGTCTACATATTTTTTTCCTTATAATAGGATGCAATTTTAAAATGTCTGTATTTGGGAAACTCACTGTTCAAGATTTATTTCCACTATCAGCTTCTGTATAATGATTGACAAATTTCACAAACAAAATTTAATCAACTTTCGGGTAAATATCTGCTAATCTAGTTGCTTATCTAAGGAGTTTGCATTAAAAAGCCTTGGAATAGACGTGAATTCACTGGACTTAAAAGACTAGGCAAAAGAGAAGAGGGGGTACAGATAGATGTTTTGAAGTTCCTGCCATCTAGAAGTAGAATTTAGGACTGTAGAAATAGTACAGAGGTTAAGGTTCTTGTTTGGCCTGGGCTGACCATAGTTCAATCCCCAGCAATGCATATGATCCCCTGAGCACTACCAAGAGAGACCTTTTAGCACAGAGCCTGAAGCAAGCCCTGAGCATAATGGAATATGGCTCAAAATGCCCTCCAACGAAAACCAAATATAGCAAACCCCCAAAAAAAAAATCAAATCTGTTTTCTCACTCCTTAAAACTGAACTGGCTTCATTACTTACACTGGTCTCTGTATACAATGGAAATAAAGCTTTTCAAGTTCAATCAAGCCTAACAATGGGAGATCTTTTAGCTTCTACTCTGCTGTCTTGGGAGACCTAATACTGCCAGCATGTGCAAAAACTCTGACTAGCCTATCCATGATGAAAGACAATAGAGTATTGAGCTATAGCCTTAAAGCATAATGTCTGAGAGAAGGATTTTACAGAGCTGTATTCTGTAAATACAGTGAAATACATTCTGTAAATACAGTGAAAACCCAAAATTAGCATTGCTAGTTAATTAGTGAAATCTTTAACTCATTTATAAATATTGATACCACAAATATTCAGATTGTGAAACAAAAGATAAGAGATTGCACTTTTGCAGATTGCAAGGCCATGGCAGCCTGTAAGTCAGAATTTCCAGCATATCTCCCCCAAACCCACTGAAGAACAACACAACTGAAGAGCTTCTGCACCTCGAAAGAAACAGTGACCAAGATAGAAAGACAGTCAACAGAATGGGAAAGAATATTCACCCAATACCCATCTGATAAGGGGTTAATATCTAGGATATATCAGGCACTGGTACAGCTATATAAGAAAAAAACAGCCAACCCCATTAGAAAGTGGGGAGAGGAGATGAACAGAAACTTTGACAAGGAAGAAATCCGAATGGCCAAAAAAGGCATATGAAAAAATGCTCATCATCACTAATCATCAGAGAGATGCAAATCAAAACAACAATGAGATATCACCTCACACCACAGAGAATGGCCCATATCCAAAAGGGTAAAAGCAACAAGTGCTGGCGTGGATGTGGGGGAAAAGGGGACTCTCATACACTGTTGGTGGGAATGTCTACTTGTACAACCTTTCTGGAAAACAATATGGACATTCCTCCAAAGACTAGAAATTGAGCTCCCCTTTGACCCAGCCATACCGCTCCTGGGAATATACCCTGGAAAGCCAAAAACACAGCGGAAACACAATCCGCACTTTTATTTTCATAGCAGCACTATTCACAATAGCCAGAACCTGGAAACAACCAGTATGCCCGAGAACTGATGACTGGATAAAGAAACTGTGGTACATCTACACAATGGAATACTATGCAGCTGTCAGAAAAAAATGAAGTTATGAAATTTTGCTATAAATGGATGGATATGGAAAGAATCATGTTGAGTGAAATTAGTCAGAAGGAAAGAGAGAGACATAGAATGACTGCATTTATTTGCATAACATAAATATACTAGGTGATCTTACCGAAAGTGGAAATTACCACAAGCGTGTGGAAGTCAGAGGTTAGTTTAGATAGAGAAGGGAACATGTGTGAATAAATGTCTAAAGGTCTGATACTAACATAGAACTGAGCATTAAATACAGACAAAAAATGCAAATGATGGCTTCTAAGTGTACGTAGTGCAACCCACAATGTGTGGGAGAAGGAGGAGAGAGAGAGGGAGAGGAGAGGAGATAAAGAACCTGCCATTTAGGCAGGATGTGGGAGGGGGAGGGAATTGGGGACATGGGTGGTGGCTGAGGGGCACTGGTGGAGGGCGGGTGCTGGAACACTGTGTGACCGAAACCCCCAAGCGTGAACTAAGCTGTAATTGTATATCTCACGGTGGTATAATAAAATGTTAAAAAAATAAAGGTGGTATAATAAAATATAAAAAAAAGAAAACAAATAAAATTATACAAAACATGTTAGAAGACAAAGAACACTAAAAACTTAAATTAGTTAGAAAAACAAAAAAAACACATATAGATACCAATAATTATCTCTCACATTTCCAACATAAGCTTTGTGAAGAGGAAAGAAAATTCTAGAAAATAGTGAAAAGAAATCTGATTCCTGAGAATACTGACTCTGCGAAAGGGACTTGCAAGAACCTAGAGAGATGTGAGTGTAAAAGTAGAGGGAGGAGGAGGAGGAGGAGGAGGAGACGAGGAGGAGGAGAAGGAGGAGGAAAATGAGGAAAAGGAGGAGAAGGAGAAGGAGGAGAAGGAGAAGGAGAGGAGGAGGAGGAGGAGGAGGAGGAGGAAGAGGAGGAGGAAGAGGAGGAGGAGGAGGAGGAGGAGGGAGGAAGAGGAGGAGGAGGAGGAGGAAGGAGGAGGAGGAGGAGGAGGAGAAGGAGGGGAGGAGGAAAAGGAGGAGGAGGAGGAGGAGGAGGGGAGGAGGAGGAGGAGGAGGAGGAGGAGGAGGAGGAGAAGGTAATTGCAAAGACTGCATCTTGTGTAATTGCATTTACACAAACTGTTGAGAACAAACCCTGCAAATAGAAAGTAGACTAACGATTGTCTACAGAGAGAAGGTGGGGTGCGAAGGAACAGGAGAGAATGCCATGCAGAGTTTCTTTGAAGGACAAAATGCTCTTAGATTAGATTGTGGTGATGGTCACTCAACCCTGAGAACATAATCAAAATCAGTTCTTTGCAGGTTCTTTGCAGGTGAATGCATTAAATGGCAATGCTTTATATCTTCTTAAAGTGTCTAAGAATCTTTCAAGGAAATCAAAATTAGAAGCAACCAAATTCCCCATTTCAGTCCGTTTATAATAAGGGACCACACTTTACCACAGTAAGGACTCCAAGTGTTCTAGGTCAGCAGGCTGGATACTAGAATCAGTCCTCCAAACAGACAGAAAAAGCTGAGACGAGAGGACATGAGCAAAGAACTTAGAAAAATATATTTGAATGCCACTGGGAACATTTTGCTTGGTTTTAAATATGGAGTTCAGCAGGGTAACAGGAACAGAATCACAAGCTCCTTGATAGATTGAGGCTCTACCACTTTATTCAAGTCTGCTCTTTAAACCCTCCCAAAAGGTTGGGGATTATGAGACACAAGAGGTTATGGACTTTGACCCTAAAACAATGAGAGGGGTGTAAATATCCCTCCTTCCTGGGGCAGTCTACCAGGGACCTCTCCCCCAGAGGTGGAATCCTACCCTGGGGCTAGAGACCTGCCCTGAATAGAGGCAGAATTCCAGCTAAGGGCATATTTTTTTTCCTCCTTTCTTTTCCTGGTGTAACATTTACTTCTTAATAATATTTCTAGTTATTTTGTTTGAACACAATAAGAGATACAGACAGGATGCTTTTCCAAGACATCTAGCTATATATTCCAGGCTTCAGTCCTCAGACCAGGTTAATAAGGTTAATTTTATCTTAACCCAAACCAGATCCAAGATCAGTTTGGGTCACAACAGAGTTTGTACCATGACCTTGCTCTTAGCTTATTATACTGCTTATGACACTCAGTCTCTTGTCGAGGCCAGGGTAGCTTATTCATGGCTTGTCCTGGGTGCATCCTAGTCCCATACCAGGACCCTTATTTTATGGTGTAAGGAGCTAGAATCAATATAAAGGCAACTGAAGTTTATATTAGGTAATATGACTGATACCAGGCGTAAATATTTCAGAGTTAATTAACTCCTATATTACAAATGCATAGCCTTAACTGTCTGTACAAAAGGACATTACTCTAACATAAGAATATGGAAAGGGCATAAAGGAAAGAAAAAATATACTTATAATATAAAACCAAGGGCTATGAACAAAAGGTGATCAGCAATGATTCACATGTGCAAGAACAATGATTTAAACTGGAACAAGACAGTAAGATTTAGAAAGAAAAAACTTGGTGCTGAGAGATCGAAAGTGAAAAAAAATAATTTTTTCCCTAATGTATCAAAACACAATAAATTAGGTATGAGAATTTAGGACAGGGGCAAACTCTGAGGCTCTTACTCCTAAGATCAAAATTATAACTTATTTTCTCATTATAATACGAGTCTGTAATATACTTATATGTACAATAATTTTAATTTCTGAAGTAAAATCTTATATAAGGAAAAAGTAATACCCAAATTCTTTTAGAAAAGTTATTAAAAATATGTACTTGGCTGTAGAGGTAGCGTGGGGTTAAGGCACGTGTTTTGCACGACCGATGGCACTATATCTTCTTTACCACATATGCACCACAAGGAGTATTTTCAGAGCACAGAGCAAGAGGGAACTCTGAGCACAGTGGCGTGTGCAGAGGCCAAAATGTTACATAACACATTTTATTTAGTGAATAAAAGATTATTTGAGAGCTGGAAAGATAATTAGGGAGCTAAGTCTCTTTGCCTTGCATGCCGCTGATCCCTGTTCAGTTTGCAGACCTTCAGGGTCCCCCAAGCACCTGTGGGAGTGACCCTTGCCTGAACACAGGTACTGGGTAGCCCCACAGCTCTGCCTAATGTGGGACTTAATAACAAAGCAAACAAACAGAAAGATTGTTTTGTGGTACCAGCCATAGAAAATATCTGCATGAGAGAAATTTGACAATATTTGAAAGGTTATTCTTTGTGTGCGTGTGTGTGTGTGTGTGTGTGTGTGTTTTGCTTTTTTAGGTCACACCCAGCAATGCTCAGGGGTTACTCCTGGCTCTGCATTCAGGAATTACTCCTAGCGGTGCTCTGGGGACCATATAGGATGCCGGGGATCGAACCCGGGTCAGCCACATGCAAGGCAAATGCCCTACCCACTGGACTATTGGTCCAGGCCCCTCTTCATTTGTTTTTTAAGCATCTCTTTGACACTATCTACCTATCATTGTGTCAAAATTTGACGGACTGGCAGCCAAACAGGTAATTAGTACTCAAAATATTATTACCCTAAAAGAAGACTCTATAGGATCACATAGCTAGGCTATCTAAGCTTATATAGAGTTCTTAGATATACATTGAAAAGATTCACTTGTGTCACTTCTCTTCCCTTTGTTCATCGATTTGCTCGAGTGGGCGCCAGTAACGTCTCCATTCGTTGGGAATGAGGTCCATTATTGCTACTGTTTTTCGTGATATCGAATACACCACTGGTAGCTTGCCAGGCTCTTCCGTGGCTCTGGGTTCATCCCAGGGGGCCCAGTCTTTTCTATGTCAGACTATCAACCATCCAGGGCCCACAGGGCAAAGCCCTGGGTGTAGACAAGCCTGTCTCCTGTCTGCCACCTGCTGATGCAGCCGGGCACCACAGCCACACCTGCAACACCTCGAGGGGCAGGATGGTTAAAATGATTAAATAATAAATTTTAATGTATATGAACCTCAGGAGAACAATAAATATGTTAAAAATAAACTGATGGACTGGAGAGATATTATAGCAGGCAAGGTACTTGCCTTGCACACAGTTGTCCTGGGTTTATCCTCAGGACCCAAGAGGATCTCTGGAGCCCTGACAGGAGTTAATACTTAAGCACAGAGCCAGTAGTAAACCCTGAACACTGCCTGGTATAGCCCAAAGACCGAAAAATAAAAATGAACTTTGTGTTTTTTTTTTTTTTACCAAACCCAGGATTTACTCCGGGTTCTGTGTACATTGATCGTTTCTTGTGTTAGTGAAAGGACTATGGTGTTGGAGATATAACCAAGGTCAAACCACTGTCAATCAAACTCTGCCACATGTAAAGGAGATGCCTTACCCATGGTACTATCTTTCTGGCCCCAAATTTTGAATGAATGTGTGAAGCAGAGCAGTAGGTAGTTATGCAACTAAACAAAATAACAGAAAGAATACTGCATCTGAAATGTACTTGCTTAATTTTTTTTTAAAAAATTCAAGTGTATCTACAATGAAAACAGCTTTCTCACCTGTAGTATTGGGTTAGGAGTTTAGAAATGCTATAACTCATTGCACTAATTGGTTCTTTTTTTTTTTTTGGTCATGCTCAGGGTTACTCCTGGCTCTGCACTCAGGAATTACCCCCTGGAGGTGCTCGGGGATCATTTGGGATTCCGGGATTGAACCTGAGTTGGTTGCGGCAAGGGAAACGCCCTCTCTGTTGTACTCTCTCTACCCCACACTAATTAATTCTTATGTTTCTGGCAACCTGCAAAGAAAGTTTGATTGTTATTACAAATGATAACAATCCGAGTCTCTAGATTTCTGAAGTACATGGTAAAAGTCTTACTTTTATCTGTCTTGTTAGATTCCTTAAATTTAAACTTCAACAAGATGCATATAAATTAGATAAATTTAAAGAATCATAATTAAAAGTCCAGTCTGTTTTCTACTGGTCTTTTAGAAGGAGTTTTTTCCAAAAAAAAAATTTATAACAATCAATGATTTTCCTAGCCTCAAAACTATGAAGCCCCCAAAAGCATAGAATGAGAATAGAATTTAGGGGCCGGAGCAACAGTCCAGAGGGTAGGGCATTTGCCTTGCACAAGGCCGGCCCATGCTGGCCGGATTTGATCTCTGGCATCCCATATGGTCCTCCAAGTACCGCCAGGAGTAATTCCTGAGTGGAGAGCCAGGAGAAACCCCCTGAGCATTGCCGGGCGTGAAAAAAAAAAAAAAAAAAAAGGAAGAAAATAGCATTTAATGGCCACACAGCTTTAAAACCTACTATTAAAAAAAAACCCTGAAAAAACACATTAGCACCAATAGTCCTAGTTAAAAAACCATCTCATTTCTCAACAGTCTCATTTATCACCTCATTTCTCAACAATCTTTGGAGCCAGAAAAACATGAACTATTATTTTAGTTAATATTATTAATAGTGGGCCGGAGCGATAGCCCAGCGGGTAGGGCATTTGCCTTGCATGTGGCGGCATGGGCGGCCCACATTCGATCCCCCGGCATCCCATAAGGTCCCCGAGCACTGCCAGGAGTAATTCCTGAGTGCAGAGCCAGGAGTAACCCCTGAGCATCACCAGGTGTGATCCAAAAAGCAAAAAGCAAAAAAAAAATATATATATATATATATATATGTATATATATATATATATACACATATATATATATTAATAGTTACTGTGACTAATGACCATGCAGTTACTTTGAAATATAAAAATCTCCCTCTAAAAGCAAAACAAAACTAACTCTAACCTAGTAAGATTTGGCATAGAATTTGATGCATAAGTTATTAAAAAATGAAATTTATTAATACTAAATGTTGTATAAATTACCAAAATCATTTCATACTTTCTGGTGTAATGTTAAAAGCTGCCTGTAACGCTTTTTGAATGAGTCTCACAAAAACTGTATTCCAGTAAATTTGATTCTAGAAAAAGTGGATTCAAATTTGGTCTCTTAGGATGAAAACTTAGTAGAGGTCACCATCTAGTGGCCTCAAGCTGAATGGTTCCAACATGTAAAAAGGGATTTGACTGATGACAATTATAGACCTCATTCCCATGACCTGATGGAATGGTTTGAGGCTCTTTATGTTCCTGGAGCAAGCAGGTGCCCTTGGGCTCTACTTGCATGAGACAGGTCATATGGAGATGTTACTGGTGCCCGCTCGAGCAAATCGAAGATGAACGGGAAGACAGTGATACAGTGATACAGTGACTGATGACAGCGGAAGGGAACCTTGATCAGTTTATAGACTCTTTCAATGACCAGAAGCATCTACTTAGGTAATATCCAAGCAAATTCAGCTACTCTTGCTCTAGAATGCAGTATTTCACAATCCACTTCTGATCATGACCCGATTTTGGAGCTCTTTCTTTCCTGTGTGTCCCATCTCTAGGTGGCCCCCCAAGTCTTCGACTATGGTCCTCATTTTCTCCTGTGGTCCTTTGGAATATTCTCAGGCTCCTATGGAACCACATAGCCTAGCTTGAGAGGCAGTGCACTAGGGTAAATTATTGGATATTATATTATACTTCTTTTCTGGACATACATAAGAATGTCCAGAATAGAAATTCTTTAGTAAGAACTCTACTTAAGAAACATAAAGTTTAATGTCTAAAATCTAAATACAGAAACTCCTCTCTGCTTCTCTTATGCCAGAAAACACAACTGAATCTCTTTTCCACAACATCTGAAATCTGGAATTGGACTTTGTGCTGTCTACAAATGCTGCCCCTTCACATGACCCTCATGTCTAACCTAGGCCACTGTCGTAGCCTATTAACACATCACACTCCCTGTCCTTGCCTTTCTCTCACTCACTGTCCTGTATTCTCAGTATGGAAGCCAGTGTTTGAACCAAAGCCTTTGTAAACACAGGCCAAATTTTTTCTCACTTTCCTGGGATGCCAGGGATCAAATTCAGGTCGATCGTGTGCAAGGCAAACACCCTACCTGTTGTACTATTGCTCTGGTCCAATATCCAGACTTAAAACTTCAAAACACTGTTGAGGCACATTAAAGAAGGATGTTAGTGAAGGATATAAGTGAAGATATATACTATGTTCATGAATTATAAGACTCAATGATATTAAAAAGTCAGTTTTCCTTGAGCCTACTTACACATTTGCTCCATCCGATCATTTTGTAAATAGAATTTGACAATTATTTATATTTTTGAGGAAAACATACAAACAACAGAAAAAAAGGAAAGTGAACTTGAAAAGTTTGAAGTTGAAGAATTTGCCTAACATCAAGAGTCACATGCAAATCAAATAGAGTGAAACAGAATGTAGACCAAAACAGAATCATACTCAAATGATTATTTAGTGTTTTGTAAAAAGTTTCAAAGTAACGCAAAGAAAAGTTTTTATTTATATAGTGATATATATATATATAAAATTATATATATATATATAATTCATGAAGATATAGGATATCAGCATGAATAAACAACTCTTAAAATCCTATACTAAAAGCAAGCACTTAATAACAACGGATCTTAAGTATGAAAGTCAAATTTACATCTTAAAACCTTTGCTATCAGAGCACCTAACTCTGTAAATAGCTTCCCTTTAAGTTTCTTAGAGTTCCAGAAAAAAACACAGCGAGGCATACAAACACCCATTCACAGAAGGTGTGGCGAGGCTAATATTGAAATAGAGTATACTTTAAATGATGGAAAAGTTCTCAGAAAAAGACAACATGAAGAAACCAAATAGGCAAACCCTGGACATTAGGAAACACTTACATATAAATCTCCCCAAATATACTACTATGATAGTTAAAGGATTTTTCAGTCATGAGTAGATACCCCTAAAATGGACCCTCTCTCTCTCACTCCTCTCTCTCTCTCTCTTTATATATAACCATATACAAGTATAGGTCAATAAACAGAAAATATTGGACATAAGGACTCAACATAAGACCCTTTTCCCTGTGAAGGCCCAGGTAGCAAGCATTTTATGTTTTCAGACCATACATTATTGATATGAGCCCGTGTCAAACAAAACAAATCTTGAGGAAGTAAATAAATGACCTGATACAACTTCTTTCATGAAAGAAGTATCCTATAGAAGATAATATTTTGCCCCTAGGCTATATTTTGTCAGATCTTACCATCATTAGCTATTAGTTGTGGGAAGGAATAGACAGGAATGATATAATTTTAAAAATACAAATTAAAAATTTTCATTGAAAATGTAGTAAGGGATACAGAAGGTATCCTTATTTTTAGCATTTGTTTATTTGTTTTGTTTTCTTTACATTTAACTTATAGCACAATCCCTACTGAAACTTTCTATCTCTGCTGTGTAGTTTCCTAAATGTTGTACTTTACTGGCAGATTAATACCATTGAAGGAGGTTTTCTCACCCTTTGACACCACAGCAAATTGAATCACAATTCTTCACCTCTTCAATTAGAATTTGGACCTTCTACAAGCATTCACAGAAAAATTGATACTTAGAATAATTAACTGGATTATTAAATATAAAGAATTGGACTGGAGTGATAGGACAGCAGGTAGGGCATTTGCCTTGCACATGGCCGACCTGGGTTTGATCCCCAGTATCCCATATGGTCCCTCAAGCACCACCAGGAGTAATTCCTGAGTGCAAAGTCAGAGCCAGGAGTAACCTCTGAGCATCGCCGGGTGTGACCCAAAAAAAGAAATAAAAAGAATAAATCACCATCTTAAAACTAACTGCTGTTTCTGAAATTACTGCAAATTTTAAGAAGAAATACTTTGTTTTTATTGCAATTCCAAAACTCTGAGTTCAAAGTATTAAAAAAATATGCTGGGTGGTTAGCGCATGCCCTTCTTGAAGTGGACTGTCATACAAATCACCACAGACAGGCACAGTAGGTCAGAGGGTATTTTATTTATTTTTTAAATTGTATTATATCCTCATGAGATAGACAGTTACACAGCTGTTCACTGCTGGGTTTCAGTCATACAGTGTTCCAACGCCCATCCCTCCACCAGTGCATGTTTCCCATCACCAATTTCCCCAGTTTCCTTCCTCCACCCCTCTCCTCCTGCCTCTGTGGAAGGCACTTCTCTCTGTCTCTCTTTTTCTCTCTCTCTCTGTCTATCTCTATCTCTTCTCTCTGTCTTCTTTTTGCACAACACAATTTGTAATACATACACTGAGAGTTTATCATGCTTATCCCTTTAGCTACTTTCAATATTCAGTCCTAGTTTAGCATCACCATTTTCAACTATTATTTAAAAAATGATCCCTTCAGAAGTTATTTTCTAAAGAAAAAAAATCATATCTTTGGGACCAGAACAATAGTATAGTGGGTAGGGAATTTACCTTGTGTGTGACTGATCCTAGTTTCATCCTTGGCATCCCATACGGTCCCCTGAGCAATACCAGTAGTACAGAGTCAGAAGTAACCCCTAAGCATAGCCGGTGTGACTCAAAAAGCAAAACAAAAAATAATCATGTCTTTAACAAAGGTGTCATGGACCAAGCACAACACAGTCTATATAAGCCCGGCAAAGGAGGCCAAAACAAAAAGAGAAAGGGTAACGCACCGAGTAATGAGAAATGAATTTCAATGACTATCAGCAAGGAAAGAACTTGGTCAAGAAATAGAGGCTCTCTCCCTCGCACGCCTATGGCAATGGAAAATCCTTGTGCCCTCCCCAACTCCTTCCAATGTTAGAGCAAAGTCCAAGGGAATAGAAAAGTGAGAATAAGAAGTCACTGAACTGACTCAGTTGCATTTAGTCAAACTTTTATACCAATACTTAAAATTGGACATAAATTTGAGGTCATTCACTTCTCCACCAGCATTGTACGTTTCTGTTTCTGCGTGTGTCCAACCACCTGCCTCTTGGGTCCCCAGAAACTCTCCTTATTTATCATTATGCCTTATGCAAAATGCACTCATCCCATTGTCTAATAGATAGTAAGGACTCACTCAGTGCTCAGTATAAACTAACAGACACATTAGTGAGTAAAGGAATGGGTTAATTACGAAAGTTTTCTTCCTGAAATTACCTTCTTACTTCATGAGTCTAGAAATAGGTAAGACTTTGCTTTTTCCTAAAAGCATTTAGTTGCTGTCATATTTTTGACCCATGCTATATTGGTATTTAACCATATGTTATCTCCTATTACTCTACAATAACATAGGCATATTTTTTGTATTTGCATAAAATTATTTTCTTCTCCAAAAGTATAATCTTTTTAGAGCAGACATTGAGGTTTTGCTGAGGATTAAATGAGATAACTAAATATAAATTATGAGCACAAACTTTTTTCAATTTTTTATAATGCTAGCCATGAGAAAAAATAGAGCACGATATGGCAGAAACTTAGTTGAAACTATCCTTTGTTAAGACTATAACAAGAGGTATCCAGGTTTTTTTTTCCATTGTATTGGTTTCTTTTATATAGCATATTCTTTATAAAAATAATTTTATTATACCACTGCTCGGCTGGCCCCATGTGGAAGCAACCCATGGAGCTGACCTCCCAGTAAGGGGGCTTGGCCATCCCCTGGCCGAGTCCAACATTGCTCCAAGGGTTTGCTCTCATGAGCAGGGGAGAGACCATGCTGGCCGGACTCGGAGTGGAGTTTTGGGCCCTGCCCTTTCCTCAGCTTCCATGCCAGTTGCCCCGGAAGAGAGAGACCCACCCACGCCAGACCCACATGTCCCTTGGTGCGTGGCGCAAAGCGGCCACGCAATATTTTTATAGAATGCTGAATTTTGCATAAGGTTCTTCCCAATTTCTTTCACATTTATACATAGTAAACAGTTATAGACATGTTTTAACTGATAAAAGTAAGTCTGGCAAGAAGCCAGAGCAAACCACACATCATGCAGTTAGTTATTCTCAACATCCAGACTCCATAATTTCTCAGAGCTCCATCCAAGAGAAAACCTGATCTTCCCCCTTTAAGTTTCATCAGTAAATGCTCGAGTTGAGAGCCTTCTACTGAGACTATGCCACCTACACGGTAAAGCCTGGCAAGCTACCGTATTTTTATTTACTTTTTATGCCTAAGACTAGTAACTATTATGGACCTCAGTTCCACAACCTGAAGAATGGTTTTGGGCTCCCCCTGTCCCTGTAGCTAGTAGATGCCCTTGGGGTTGCACTTGCTTGTGACAGGACTAATGGAGATGTTACTAGTGCCCACTCGAGCAAATCGATGAACAATGGGAAGACAGTGATACCACTGGGAGATATACAATTACAAAGATGTTCATGTTTGGAGGTTTCAGTCACATAGTGTTCCAGCACCCATCCCTCCACCAGTGCCCATTTCCCACCACCAATGTCCCCTGAATCCCTCCCCCCTCCCTTAACCTGTCTCTATGGCAGGCACTTTGCCCTCTTCTCTCCCTCTCTCTCTCTCTCTCATCCTTTTCCTTTCTATGTCTTACCTAGCCTTTGACTCCCACACACTTATGGTAGATTCCACCCACTGACAAGACCTCCTGATCCCTATTTTGCCTGGCCTTGGATATTGGCGTCATGCTATTTTTTTTATATCCCACAAATAAATGCAGTCATTCCATATCTTTCCTTTTCCCTCTGGCTAATTTCACCAGCATGATCCTCTCCATGTCCATCTATTTATAGGCAAATTTCATAACTTCATTTTTCCTAACAGCTGCATAGTATTCCATTGTGTAGATGTACCACAAGTTTCTTTATCCAGTCATCTGTTCTCAGGGCACACTGGTTGTTTCCAGATTCTGGCTATTGTGAATAGTGCTGCTATGAACATAGAAGTGCAGAAGGTGTTTCTGCTGTTTGTTTTTAACCTCCCAGGGTATATTCCCAGGAGTGGTATGGCTGGGTCAAATGGGGGGCTTAATTTCTAGTTTTTGGAGGAATGTCCATAGAGCGATCCAAGTTTAAATGATTGTTGTCTCTGATTTAGTACATTCAGGTAAAGCAAACTTTCACAAGTCACTCTTCCTATTGCTTTCATGGCTGATATTCTTAGAAAAGGGAAACACATTAAGGAAAGCATGAAGTAGGAATGCAAGGTAATGTTCTCAGTTTTTGTCACTCTCAGTCTAACTTTGTTGCCTGATCACATTAATTTCTTTAATGCTTGCACAACGTTTAGTATGCTTTAATGGGTAATTACTGTGCTAATACAAGATATGTTTTATAATAACCTCATAAAATGATTTTATTTTCAACACTCAATAAGGAAATTAGGATAATCATGTTTGGAAGATCACTTTTTTTTTTCAGTTTAATTATGTTAAGCCTGGGAAAGGTACACAGTTTGATGAACAAGTTTTGGTTCACTAAGCTAGTCTTTTTATTCTCTGAACTCAAATACCAAACAGATCATTGGCTTTCGAAGGAATAGACAATGCTTCATTTCAATTTAAAAGATTTATAAATAATATATTTGGGTAATTAGTAATAAAATGTATATTAATTTAGATAAAAGCAGAGACAAACATAAAAGATTAACATTTATATTTTGGGAAATATTCCATTATATATATTCACATTTGTAGCTTTACCTTTAGCACCTAATTTTGTTCTCCAGAAGAAATATTGTCATCTTTTGTATTTCTCCAAGTCTTTAAACATTATATCTGCTCAGCACACTTGCATTGTTTTTGTTAGTGTTATCAGTGTAACACTCCCCTTCCTGATTTCAAATATTCCCATCTATTTTTCATTGTATTTCCATACTAAACAAAGAAACACTAGAAACGACCTAAAACAATGCAATTGAATTCCCTGTCAAGCACAGATTTCTGTATTTTAAAATGCTTTTCTTAGGATTGATAAACTATAATTAAACATTCTGTCTTAGTTTAGATGTGTTTTCTAACTCTTATCCAGCTTTTAATCAGTGGATAGTGACTTCTTTTCCTTATGATGGAATTTGAAAATTAGCTGTCAATGGTTTAAAAAATATCCAGCTCCCACAGATGACATTTTGCAACCAGAGTTACTTTGCTCTTGAATTAACTTATAGTCACTTATTTGGTGGTGACAAATGCAGTGTGAATGCAAAATAGCTATTTATCAGGTGTGTTCACTTACGTGCACTTCCACCATAAATGAGGACTCCAAGTACTAGTAAACAAACATATATAGAGCCCCACAATTCAAGGGAGGACAGGTTCATTGTGAAAGCCATTTCCTACCATGTGCAAATATAAATTTCTTCCTTTCAATTCTGTCATATTCAAATGTGTTCACTAATATTTCTTCTTACACTTGAATCCATCAGTTACCTTAGGATGAACTATATTGTCTTCACATCTAATTCTGGAGGTGAATTTTTCAGTTAGCCAGAAAATCTTCTTCTCACGTGGAAGTTGCCAAACCATCCCTTTATGCAACAGAAAACTTTATAATAATCCTTTGAAAGAATTCAAAACTTTACTGGTCATTTTTACTGGGCCAGTGGTTCCTTTGTGGATTCTACCTTGTTCTTTAGATTCTGGATTTAAGTCAAATTTCCCTTTTCTTTTGAAATATTTCCTGAACCTCAAAGTAAATGTGAGTCTCACATCTTAGCACATCCTCCCATGGTATGGCATAAATACTAGTAATTTTGACTTCAGTCATTCTGCTGCTGATGCTGAGTGATACAAAAATACTTTCATATTATGTCCCCCCCCACCCCAACCACTACATTCTTGTTATCCTTGTCCTTTGCCAGGGAATAGGTGCTATTTCCATTTAACATTTATACATTTTCTTTGAATTTCATCATTTGAAATAATTACACAGAATATATTCATTTAAATAGGTATTTGTCATCTAGAGTCTAGAAGTTAAAGAGTGCAAATTTTATAACATCACTTAATTTCATCCTTTTCTCTAACCGAATCACAGTGAGATACACAGTTACAAAGTTGTTCATGATTGCGTTTTAGTCTTATAATGTTCCAATGCCCATCCCTCATCAGTGAACGTTTCCAAGCACCACTGTCCCCAGTTTCCCTGAAGTTGAAAAACAATTTCACTAAAGTAACAGGTTTAGAAATTCTTGATTTCATCAAATACATCCTATATAACCTTAAAAAAAGAAAACAATTTTCCAACAGACACATTATGACATTCCAAAAAACTATCACTTCCGCCTATTGCTTTTTTCTCAGATTAGAGTCATAATTTTCTAATTACATTTTGATATTAGTTAAAATTGATACTTCTTGCTCAGATTTTTTTCTTAAATTTCTTTATAGCTTACTCTAGCTATTGGATAAAAATATATCTTAATACATATACAAAGACTTTAAGTAATCCTTTATAGTAAGCAAAAGTGTCTCCAAAATGCATCATGCAATACATTTTCTGTATCCTAATTTTAAACGGAAAATAATAAAAGAAAATATCTTACCCCAAAAGTTTTCTGGCCATGGACTTCCTAAACTTGTTGTGTTATTAGCCATTGTATCCACTAGAAGTAAAAGAGAGAAGGAATAAAAGAAAGAAACGCCAGTATGCAAAAACAAGCACTTTGATTCTATATCTTTGTGGTACAGCAAGAGAAAAATAATTTTCACAACCAGTCATATACTTATGTTTGCATAAAAGGAAATAAGTGTATCATGTTTCCTGCTTTTATACTCAAATTAGCAACTGTTTTTCTTATCTTGGAATTCCACATGGTTCCTGAGACACAAACAATTTCCTCCTCGTCATTTCCTCCACTAAATTACTAAATATTCTTCCAGTTCACCTCCAAACTGCTTACATATAATACACTATTTTTTCTCCTTCTCTCCCCATTTACAGTGAATAGGACAGTCCAAACTCAGTGAATACTGAGTAGAACAGTCCAAACTCAGCAATGGAGCCTTAGATTAAAGAGCTGAAACAGAGGAATAGGCTGCTTTCCTGCTCGGGAATGACATATTGGCATAGTAAGTTTTGGGGGAAAAGCTATTCAGAAGTCTATACCATGTAAGCATAACTCATTTTTTACCTAATTAGAATTGTTTTCAAAATCTCAGCTGCTTGTCAAAAAAAATTACGATGTCTTTTTCCACTTGTCTTAATTTAGACAAATTATTTAATTAATTTCATAAATATTTTTAATTTAAATGCTCCTTAGACTTTAAATATGAAGAAGCAATTTCCAAGCTCTGTTTAAAATCCAGAAGAGGAAACGTCGATGCAAATAGATGACAATAGAAAGTCAGGTACACTCACAAGAAAGACAATATCACAGTAAAAATTTTTTTTGGAGAGGGCGGTCAGCAGGAAGCAATAACTTTTGCACTGGACATTAAAGGATGAAAATACTTTTACCCTGTAGAGAAAG
>JAJIBD010011699.1:0-27210 GCA_021461705.1 Cryptotis parvus | reverse complement strand
GCAGGATTAGCCTGCTGTTGCTGTGTGTGTGCCGTGTAGAGAATTCATTACACTTGCCTGTGTTTCAGATGGGGTATGTAAATGCTCTGTATACCGTATCATCTGGTAGCAAAGACTTGGCCTATTTCTTTTTTTTTTTTTTTTTTCTCTCGGTGCAGCCTGAGGAGGTTTCAGTCAGCATCACACCTTTGCTTTCCCGATTCATTGGCTTCTGGAGGCTTGTTTGTCACTTTCATCACGTTCAAAAATAGAAGTTTTATGGCCTTTTTTTTTGTTTCTATCTTTTGCAAACAAAAGCCAAAAAAGACAAAATCCTCACTCAAAAACAACTAATAACAACGCAAAACTCTGCTACCAGATGGAGTCTCCTCGTTTCTTCGTGCGTTTGGGTCTCTGAATGGGCGGTTGCGGCCTTGTGAAGAATTAATGTGAATATCAAATTAAACACTCGAAACTTACGACATTTATGATGCAGGTAGGAGAGCATGGTGGTATCTATTTTTAACTCCGAGATATAACGTGGTGCAAACTACTTGGTTCTCAAATTTACATTTTGAGGGCAGGTGTCAGAGGTTTGATTTTCAGCAGAGGGGACGGCGGCCCTCGCGGTGGTCAGGGCCGGGCTTTGAACTCTCAGAGGAGGAAGGAAAAAAAAAATTGAACACCATCTCTTGGTTGCAGCCTCAGACAAGCCTTGGATGAGATACTTCTTTTTTTAATCCTGTTTTCCTGTTGATAAATTAGTTCATGTGAACTTAGTACCTTCAAGCTGTTCTGCGTGTGATTTTTTTTGAGTGTGACAATTGCATCTAAAACTTGTGAGCAAGAAGACGAAATCAGATTGGTCTCCAAACTACGCTTCCCAATAAAAAATGGCTGAATGTCTTATGCTAGCACTGCATTGAGTGATACATACAGGTAGGTTGAAATTTGCATGTTTCATAGATTGTTTTTTGTAGCCATGGAGTCAGAATGTCAGATGACTAAAATATGACTTTTAAAACAAAAAATTATATAAGAGAGTTATAATTGGGGAGGGAGGGCGTCATGTCGAATAGCCTTTCCCATTGATGTGTTATGTAAATATGTAGTAGTTATGAATTTCTGAGATGTTGATGCTATAAAATAGTGAGATGATTCTTTTTATTAAAAATCATATATATATATATATATATATATATATATATATATGCACACAGATATAGGTGTGGCGCCATTAGACAACAAAAGAATTTTTTTGAAAAAGTCTGTTGATTCAGTCTCCATTCTAGCTTGAAACTAAAAATAGATGGGCTTTCTGGAGAAAATTTCAAAGAGTGCAAGCAAGCTTGATCAAAAATATTAAAAATTATTTTTATTTAAGAAGCGGTCCTTAGTGTTGTATGAAAGACGAAAACAGAAACTTACATGCTTCCAAGACCTATTTTTGCTAATATACAAGAATGAGCACACTATCTGCATGTGTTTATTGGGGTGGTTGGGAGCATTGATAATTAGTAAAGACCCTGCGGGGAGGAAAAGAGCTTCACTGGAGTGAACGGGTGTCCCTGAATGCTTTCAGTGCAGACTTTTCAGCTCTCGGTTTCTAAGTGCCAAATGCTGTGACTTTTCAAAATAATTTCATGGGCTCTTACCTCGGAGCCGTAATCTCAAATATATTTTAGGCTCCAAATGAACACTGGGCCAGACCCGCTTGGTAACCACACCTCATTTAAAAATGCAGTGCCAGATCTGCGAAGATGGTCTCCTAGAAAGAAACCTATGTCGACTGGAAAATGCGCAGAGCTTTTTCTCCCCTCCTTCAGCTGTAGTGCTCTGAAGGTTTTAAAAATGAAGGTCTTCCGCCTCGGTACTGAAGCTACCTCTCTGCCCTGCGGCCAGGCTGGTCCTTGAGCTCGTCCCCCTTTAGGGCTGGTCCCGGAGAGCTCTTCCCTCTTTCCTTGTGCTCAGCACTCCAAAAGTCAGGTTTGCTTTGTCATCGAAGGTTTGTGTACGAAGGTGTCGTTTCATTGCCACGGTTCACCAGAGCCACTGCCACAAAAGGTAGCTCAGAAATTCCCAGCTGTGGGAAGCCTTTTGCTCTCATTCCTCTGGATCCCTGCCTCGGAACCTCAGTGTTGTTAGTAGGGAACAGCACCCAAGCCCTCCCACACCCCCACCCCAGAGCTCAAGCGCACGGAGCCCCTGGTGAGCAGGGCTCTGGGGGTCTGGAGGCTAAGCACCTGCCCGAGCCCTTTCCCCACGCCTGCTCCTGGGTGCAGGACCGTTCACGCTAATAGTTGCTTCCTTCTGCTGGCTTCTCAACATCCAAAAACACCTGCTTTCAGAGCAGACCAGTCACGGTCGTGGGCTGTGGGTTTGTGGTGGTGGTCGTGGTTGTGTTGTTGTTTTGAGGCCAACTTAAATGATTTTCTTGGAGTCTTTTCTGCCAGTTTGGTTGGGACATTGAGTCATCATCTAGTGAGTTGGTTCTTGGAGCTTGCCGTGAAATCGCCTTCCGACACACCTTTTGTGAGGGGGGGGGTGGGGGAGCTGAGCGGGGAGCCATTTTCCTTCTTGCCTGAGACTTAAACATGACTAAGTACGTTTTGAATCTAGCAGGCACCAGCAGAGCCTCACTGCAGGGCTGTTTCCGAGCTCCCTCTTGCCTGTTTATTTTAGAACCCGTTCCAGGAGCAGTTGTCCTAGGCTCAAGCTAACTGGCATTCGCTCTTGAGCCGACCATTTGTAATGAAAACACTATTGCCATTCAAAAAAAGATTACAACCACAGCATCTTCTCTTCGATAAGCCAGAGCAAATGAATCATTGTGAACCCATTGGCATCTTAATTATAATATGGGATGTGGTGGAACTGTTTTACCTCAAGAGCGATTGCCTCAGCAATCCACGCACGATGTCTTCTTTAGCAAATGTTGGCCCCTTTGTTTCTAACCCGAGCACGGTGGCGTCACGTTCATACTAATGTTTTTATTTTTGATATCGCATTGTTCATGTCGGGTTGCTCATAGAAAAAAAAAAAAAAGAAATTTTAGGTACCATCCAAAGAGTTTGAAAGCCAGATAAGATGGTTGAGCCACGGCCATTATAATCAATGAGTGGAAGAATAAGCACTATTTGTTACTTTGTTGTGTTTTGCCTTAATGTTTTGCCCCCATATTTCACAGAAATATTTTCAAGATGCAGAGCTTTTCTAAAGTTACCGACTTAACATGATTATTGGAAGTTCTAAGCCAGTCGCAGAAACACTTCTTGCCGATTATGAAGATGGCTCTGGCTCCCTTCTCCTGGCTTGTTTGTTTATCTGGTCACTTTCATTTCCCTCCTGGGTTAAAAAGACCATGCATGACCCTTACCCATTTGGGCAGAGGTGTTTAGGTTGGGCCAGAACAGGTGGGAAGGAAGAATGCGCAAACAACTGTTTTGTTCTCCACCCAAAACTAAATGGGCACCTCTGTGGTTTTCTGCCTGGGTGACCTCTGGTGTAAAATCCTCGGCTCTTTTTTCTCTTGGGAGAGCAGGAACTTTTCTTTTCCAGGCTTTAGCACAGAGGCAGTACCAAGGTTTCATCTCTTGCTATAGCAGGACGGACGTTGAAATCAACTCAGCCAATGCCGCAATTTCCCCAGGGAGACGGGCGAGTAGCTGGACTATAGCATCCAGGCTGTTACCAGGAGAGGGCGGGGCACGATCTCACACCGTGATTCCCTTCAGTGCTAAATCATGCCTCTGGGTGCCCGGTCGCATGTGGGGAGCCTCTGAGAGCGCTGGCCTTAGCAGAGGCTATTAGTCTGGGTAATGAAACATTTATGGAGCAGGCGTGGTCCAGAGGCTAGCATGGGAGGAGAGGACGGAGCCTGCTCGAGTGGGATAGAGCGCAGAGCCAGAATTCATTAGAGAAGATGAGTGTAAGGGAAGAAAAGGAAGCTCTGTTCTTTAAAAAACACCAAGGTGGGTGAGAGAGAGAGAGAGAGAGAGAGAGAGAGAGAGAGAGAGAGAACACTAAGGGGATAAGGTACATGCTGACCTTGGTTCCATCCCATATGGTCCCCAGACTCTGTCAGGATGCCCGAGTTATCCCTGGCACCGCACAGCCCAAGTACCGTATCCTTGGGCCTAGCACTGAACCGTCGGCTGTTGGTTCAGAATTGCAGGAGGGGGCACCTGAAACCTCTTGAGTATGGATTGGGAGCCCCCTTCTCAAACCCATAGAAAACCAGGGTGACAGGAAGGGGGAAGGAGAGTCAGGAAAGCCGGCTGAGGCAGCGAGCCCGGGCCCGGGCGGACAGCTGCTGGGCCCGTTAGCAGGAGAGCGGTGCTAGGTAGGTGCCAGGCCATTGTGACCTTGGCATTGCCCCTGGGTCAGAGACGGCTGAGACTGACTTAGGTCAGTGAGCTTTGCCACGGTGAGGGGCTGGCCCAGGCCGACCCCGGCTGGTTTCAGCTCCTCAGACTTGGTGCTGGTGGGGACATGGCCTTTACCCAGCCTCACCCTGAGCTGCCTCGGGAATTACAATCAGTGGGGGAGGAAATTGTGGAAATGCAGCGGCAGCTCAAGAAAGCCACAGCAACTGGGCTGCTGGGATGGGGATTTCGCGAACGCCGCTTGTGTTCCTTCGTAAGAACACCAGGATTCAAACCCGTGCAGGGGCGCTGAGAGCATTTCCTCTCATTCCGCCGCCAAGGTAAACGGTGGGGAGGGTTTCACCTCCCAGTAAACGGCCTTTGTCCTCTCCGGCTCCACCCGCCTCTGCAGACCACTCGAAGTGATCTCTTTGGGTTGGGGTTGATAGAGATCCCACCAGCTGTGCTCAGAGCTACTCCCGGCTGGGTGCTCTGGGGCCCCTAGCGAATCAAACCCAGACCGCTGCAAGCAAAGCTCGCATATGAACCTTCAGCTCCCTGCCCAGCCCCAGTGTGGCTCTTTTGGAACAACTTGTACTGAGTCGGTTCTTCCTAGGAGCCGGAGCTCTTGCCTGTTTGGTCAGCCTGTAGATGAGGGTCGAGAGCCAAGGAGCAGGTTTACCCGCCACCTTGTGCAGTCAGGAATCCCTTTGAGCCTTCTGAGCATTTCAGAGCACCTTCTAGAAATGATCCCCAACTTTACTGGCTTTGCAAGTTGTCTGCCTGTGTGCCTGTGTCTGCAGCCTGTGTTCATGCAAAGCGCCTGTGTCTGCGTGTGCCTGTGTCTGACTGTGTGCCTGTGTCTGCCTGTGCCTGTGTTCTGCGTGTGCCTGTGTCTGTGTGCGCCTGTGTCTTCATGTGCCTGTGTCTGCGTGTGCCTGTGTCTGCGCGTGTGCCTGTGCCTGCGTGGCGCCTGTGTCTGCGTGTGCCTGTGTCTCGCGTGTGCCTGTGTCTGCGTGTGCCTGTGTCTGTGCGCAGCCTGTGTCTGCGTGTGCCTGTGTCTTCATGTGCCTGTGTCTGCGGGCGCCTGTGTCTGCGTGTGCCTGTGTCTGCGTGCGCCTGTGTCTGCCTGTGTGACTATGTCTGTGTGTGCCTGTGTCTGCGTGTGCCTATGTCTGCGTGTGCCTGTGTCCGCATGTGCTTATGCCTGCGTGCGCCTGTGTCTGGGTGTGCCTGTGTCTGCATGTGTCTGTGTCTGCGTGTGCCTATGTCTGCATGTGCCTGTGTCTGCCTGTATGCCTGTATGCATGTGCCTGTGTCTGATTGTGCCTGTGTCTGCATGAGCCTGTGTCTGCCTGTGTGCCTGTGTCTGCCTGTGCCTGTGTCCGCATGTGCCTGTGTCTGCCTATGTGCCTGTGTCTGCATGTGCCTGTGTCTGATTGTGCCTGTGTCTGCATGTGCCTGTGTCTGCATGCGCCTGTGTCTGCGTGTGCCTGTGTCTGCGTGTGCCTGTGTCTGCCTGTGCGCCTGTGTCTGCCTGTGTCTGCGTGTGCCTGTGTCTGCGTGTGCCTGTGTCCATGTGTGCCTGTGTCTGGCGTGTGCCTGTGTCTGTCTGTGTCCACGTGTGCCTGTGTCTGCGTGTGTGACTGTGTCTGCGTGTGTGACTGTGTCTGCGTGTGCCAGTGACTGCATGTGCCTGTGTCTGCCTGTGTGCCTGTGTCTGCCTGTGTGCCTGTGTCCGCGTGTGCCTGTGTCTGCGTGTGCCTGTGTCTGCGTGTGTCTGTGTCCGCGTGTGCCTGTGTCCGTGTGCCTGTGTCTGCATGTGCCTGTGTCTGCGTGTGCCTGTGTCCCTGTGTGCCTGTGTCTGCGTGTGCCTGTGTCTGATTGTCCCTGTGTCTGCGTGTGCCTGTGTCCGTGTGTGCCTGTGTCTGCCTGTGCCTGTGTCCGTGTGTGCCTGTGTCTGCCTGTGTGACTGTGTCTGCATGTGCCTGTGTCTGCCTGTGTGCCTGTGTCTGCCTGTGTCTGATTGTGCCTGTGTCTGCCTGTGTGACTGTGTCTGCATGTGCCTGTGTCTGCCTGCGTCCACGTGTGCCTGTGTCTGCGTGTGTGACTGTGTCTGCGTGTGCCAGTGACTGCATGTGCCTGTGTCTGCCTGTGTGCCTGTGTCTGCCTGTGTGCCTGTGTCCGCGTGTGCCTGTGTCTGCGTGTGCCTGTGTTCTGCGTGCGCTTGTGTCTGCCTGTGTGACTGTGTCTGCATGTGCCTGTGTCTGCCTGTGTGCCTGTGTCTGCGTGTGCCTGTGTCTGCCTGTGTGCCTGTGTCTGCCTGTGTGCCTGTGTCCGTGTGTGCCTGTGTCTGCGTGTGCCTGTGTCTGCCTGTGTGCCTGTGTCTGCCTGTGTGCCTGTGTCCGTGTGTGCCTGTGTGTGCGTGTGCATGTGTGTGTCAGTATGTGTGTACATGTGTGTCCATGTGTCTGTGTGTGCATGTCTGTGCATGTGTGTATATGTGTCTGTGTGTGCGTGTGCATGCATGTGCATGTGTGTGCACAGTGCAGCGCTGCAAAGATTCACTCCCCGGGCCCATCCTCGAGTCTTGCTTCCTGGCAGTCGCCACTCCAGCCCTGGCAGAAGGAAATGACACAGAACATTCTGGTTGGGGCCTGGCGTGGTGCAGGCACGAGTGTGCAGCCAGAAGGATATTCCCGGACCCTGCGTGCCAGAGAGAGATGAGCAGGTGCACGGTTCTCTTAGGGGCTCCAAGATGGTCCCCCGTAGGCCCATCTCGGGTTTGGGGTGTCAGCACCAAGATGTTCCTCTGGGGCAGCAGGTGCCGCGCCCTGGCCTTCCCGGTGTCTCAGCCCCGCGTGTGGCTGCTTGTCGAGTGCCTGCCTGTGGCGGCCATCTGCACTGCCGGTGACCCGCCCCTGCATGGGCCGGGGGGCGTGCTTTCACAGTCATACGCAGGCGTTCCATTGAGAAACCCTCGAATTCCCACATTTGAGTCTGACACAGGCAGAGTTTCTGCCTTTCCCTGTTCCCGCCATCTGTGTGTGGGGCTGGCCAGGGGACCAGAGACCAGCTCCCAGACACTTGCCTTTGCGGGCTCGCTCTGCCACGGCCTAAACGGGTCTCACCACACGCCGATGGCCCCTGTGAAACTGTGACTCATTCAGTGTGTGCCCCCACTTCGTGGCTCCTGTTTCTGCATCGTTCCTGCTCAGGGCTGGGACCGACACCACGTCTCTGTCACTTGCGTCCCCGTCTCCTCTCCCACTCACTCTCTTCGGCCCTCAGAGGGCGTTTGCTTCTGGTAGGTTTTGTTGTTTTCAAATGCTAGTGTGAAATGCCTTCGTGGGGGCTTGGGGGGGACAGTGAGCAACAGTAACCTCTTCCTTGGCCCTGAACCTTAGTGCCGGCCATTGGGAAATTCCCTTCCTCTTGCCTCTCGCTCCGGCTCTGCCCTGTCTGAGGGCTTGTTCTAATTAAGGCCTCACAGTCCAACCCCTTCTTCCCCAGCGCCGAGCATGACGCAGGGTCCCTGCCCCGAGGGCCTCGTGAGCCAGCCAGAGCGGACACAAAGCCACCAGCTGAGAATGTGGTTAAGTCCCCAGAGGGCAGCGCCCGGCCATTCCCCCCCATTTTCTCTCTCGCTTCTGAAACTGGGCAAGGGCAGACGGAAGCTTTAGCAGGGACTGGAAGCACGTTGCTGCTTGCTCATCCTCGTGGTCATCCAAAGGTTTTCTCACAAAAGGCTGGATCCTGAGAAGCTGGACAGGGCCTGGAGTGCTGATCCGGGAGAGATGCAGGCCCAGGAGCAGCGAGGGGCTGGGGTGGGGAGAGTTTCAGGAGGTGAGAAGCACGGACGGAACAGTGGAGGCAAGCACAACTCGGGGTTCTGGGGACAGCGGAGAGCAGAGGCATGAGCAGGCCGGGAGCACCTCTAAATGCAGGCCGGGAGCACCTCTAAATGCAGGCTGGGAGCACCTATAAATGCAGGCCAGGAGCACCTCTAAATGTAGGCCGGGAGCACCTCTAAATGCAGGCCAGGAGCACCTCTAAATGCAGGCCGGGAGCACCTCTAAATGTAGGCCGGGAGCACCTCTAAATGCAGGCCAGGAGCACCTCTAAATGCAGGCCGGGAGCACCTCTAAATGCAGGCTGGGAGCACCTATAAATGCAGGCCAGGGAGCACCTCTAAATGTAGGCCAGGAGCACCTCTAAATGCAGGCCAGGAGCACCTCTAAATGCAGGCCGGGAGCACCTCTAAATGTAGGCGGAGCACCTCTAAATGCAGGCCAGGGAGCACCTCTAAATGCAGGCCAGGAGCACCTTTAAATGCAGGCCGGAGCACCTCTAAATGCAGGCTGGGAGCACCTATAAATGCAGGCCAGGAGCACCTCTAAATGTAGGCCAGGAGCACCTTTAAATGCAGGCCGGGGCACTCTTAAATGTAGGCCGGGAGCACCTCTAAATGCAGGGCCAGGAGCACCTCTAAATGCAGGCCAGGAGCACCTTTAAATGCAGGCCGGGAGCACTCTAAATGCAGGCTGGGAGCACCTATAAATGCAGGCCAGGAGCACCTCTAAATGTAGGCCAGGAGCACCTCTAAATGCAGGCCAGGAGCACCTCTAAATGCAGGCCGGGAGCACCTCTAAATGTAGGCCGGGAGCACCTCTAAATGCAGGCCAGGAGCACCTCTAAATGCAGGCCGGGAGCACCTCTAAATGCAGGCTGGGAGCACCTATAAATGCAGGCCAGGAGCACTCTAAATGTAGGCCAGGAGCACCTCTAAATGCAGGCCAGGAGCACCTCTAAATGCAGGCCGGGAGCACCTCTAAATGTAGGCCGGGAGCACCTCTAAATGCAGGCCAGGAGCACCTCTAAATGCAGGCCGGGAGCACCTCTAAATGCGGCCGGAGCACCTCTAAATGCAGGCCGGGAACACTTCTGAAATGCAGACTGGGAGCACCTCTGAAATGCAGACTGGGAGCAACTCTAAAATGCAAGCCGGGAGCACCTCTGTAATGCAAGCCGGGAGCACTTCTGAAATGCAGGCCGGAGCACCTCTGAAATGCAGACTGGGAGCACCTCTGAAATGCAGGCCGGAGCACCTCTGAAATGCATGCCGGGAGCACCTCTGAAATGCAGGCCGCGAGCACCTCTGAAATGCAGGCCGCGAGCACCTCTGAAATGCAGGTCGCGAGCACCTCTGAAATGCAGGCCAGGAGCACCTCTGAAATGCAGGCTGGAAGCTCTGCCTTTGCAGCAGTGGCCTGGCTGCTTTCTGAGCAAGTATTAGGGGCGTCTAGGATCTTTTGGGGTATTTAGCCCGGACTCTGGAGAAGTCTCGGCCTCTGTTCTGCATTGCGAGGGTGCTAGAGAAACTCCCCTCCCCCATCACGCTATTACATTGATTCATATTAAACTGATCCATCTTAAGCGAAAGGAGCCTTGGGCCAGTGGGCTTTCCGCTTCCCCCAAACACTCCTGCTGGAGAGAGACCCCAGGAACCTCCTGCTTTGTGCGGCAGGCATTGGAGATGCTTGTTTCCCCAGCTCTGCTTGCCTGTGGCAGACATCGGGCTCTGCGTTAGGAGCATCCTAAGGTCTGTCCTGAGTGCCCACAAAGGGCCCCGTGGGGTCGCCTGCTGGTCCTCTGACTCCCAAGTCGCTAGTCACCCCTGGCTGGCTCACCAGCACTCGGTCTTCATGCTAATCTCTGTTTCTGGCTTAGCGTTATGGGCCAAAAAGCCGCTGCACACACCTTAGGCCCACGTTGTTATACCGTAGAGGGGACTGAGGCCCAGAGAGCGTGTGGCCTAACCAGACCACTCTAAGGGACTGTGATTGACTCCTGCTCCAGTGCTCCTTCAGCTCTGGGTCACAGAGAGCCCAATTCCACACTGCGGGCAGGTCAACTTTCTCCATAAAAAAGGCCAAGGTTTAAGGCTTTGTGGATTGAGACTATTCTATAATTTACTTAGGTTATTTAGCAATTAAAAAAGAAAAAAATGCCTACAAACTTTTATTGATAATTCAATATACAATAATATATTAAATATAATAATATGTGAACTTGCTAGGTAATAAGAGATACTAGATGCCATACCTAGATGTCTGTGGGTCTGTCCCATTAAAACTTTCACTTCCAGACACTGGAAGGTGAATTTCAGATCATTTTCATATCATTTGCTCTTCTACTTTTGACTCTTTTTCCTCCTCAGGTGTTTTTAAATATTAGGCCCATTCTCCAGGGCTGGGATTATGGGTCAAATGGTAGAGCACGTGTCGAACCCTGGATCTGGTCTCTCCTGTACACCCTGTTCCCTGTCCCAGCACCGTTGGGGAGGACCCCACAGCAGAAAAGGACTTTTGGAGGACATGTGTCTCACAGAGATGAGTGGCAAGTGACAGGCTGAATTCAACCTACCGACCAGAGTTCTGGGGCCCACTTTCCGAGTAAACTAGGGATCCTGCTGGTCATCCCAAACCACGCACGTGTCGTGGTTGGACTTTGAGCAGTAGCCGTAACTGAGCGGTCGCCCGATGCTTCGGTTCTCTCCGCTTTACAGGGTGTGGCTCCTTTTCCTCTCATAAATGCCATGATTTCACCTACAGTGAAACAACTTGGACATGGATATTTTGGTATTTATGTATTCTTTGTCACTTTCGGGTGATTTTCTTCATCATTGAGACAGTATTTATGCCATAGGTACGCTTGTGGTTTTAACAGCTTACTATCACTTCAGAGCTTTTGTTTGCACAATTTTTAAAAAATTGATTATCAACATTTTAATTTTTTTTCATGACTAGCAAAGCAGCTTTTAATTTCATTTTATTCCTGTTGAATCACTGTTAGAGTTAGTAGTGGACATTTTAAACGTGTGACAAGATAGAAAATCCAGCGTGCTGACCCTTTAGCCGCTGGGCAGTCCCCACTCTAGTTTCCTGTGAATCCTGTCCATACTGCCTTGAAGCAAGTGGCTTCTGTCGCTGAATATTTTACATGAGTCGCTACATGAGGAGGATACCAAGACCCTTTTCCTTGGCAATAAAGGCGGGCGTTTAAAGGATTAAAGGAAAATGATTTCTGCAGTTTATAAATGGCTCAGGGAAAACATAAACAGAATTGGGTGGAATGGGTCCCGGCTTTGCTGTACTGTTCTCCCTATGCTGTCCTGTAACCTCGAAATATCCCTAAATAAAATGTTAATAAATGTGGATTACTGAAAAATGCATTTTAAGAACCGGGTTTTGATAGTCAGCATCAAAAACTATAGTTACTTAAAATTTCTTATTTTCTTCATTTTGTTTAAAACTGCTCATATTATTAATTTGGAGGAGGAGGAGGAGGAAGAGGAGGAGGAGGCTGTTTTATTTTGTTTTGTTCTGCTTTCACCCCATGGTTCTCAGGGACCGCTCTGGCTCTGTGCTTAGGGTTCACTCAGGTGTTCAGGGGACCATAAACGCTGCTTTGAATAACTGGAGTTGATCATATGCAAGACCAATTTGTAAAAATTCCTGTCTTTCTAGCCCCTGTTGGGGAATTTTTTTGAAATAATTTTTTCAAAGCACAGTTCCAAATTAGGTCTGTACGTTACAACTACAATGTTCTCTTAAATTTCATTTACTCTTCTGGTCCTCTCCTCTCTCTTTCATCTTACCTTTTTTTAAGTGTTGAAAAGAGTCTGACCTGTAGCAGTTTCCCCAAGTGGAAATAAATAAGCAGTTAGAGTCAGCAATCTGATTTAGTTTCCCCTTTTTGAAATGTCAGTATTTCATAGAATTTTCTCCAGACACTTTGAGGTGGGCTTCATTAAAACTCCTACAGGGCTGGCAAGCCACCCTTGGCCGCAAGTGGTGAGGGCCTGGCTAGTGACCACTCCTCGCATCAATCCTGCAGATCTAGTGGGGGGCACGGGGGGCTGCAGATCACTTCCTGCCTGGCCCCCTGGGCACTGGCAGCTGACAGCCCCTTCTAATCATGTGCTCACTCTTAGATTGGGGAGGCGGGGCCGTGTTAAACTTCTCAACACAACCCATCTTGAAAGGACTCTCGGAATGGAAAGGAAATTAAAATAATTTGCACCAGGATTTTTCTAAAACATCTGACCCGGAAGAGATTTCAGTACAGGAAAGCCCAAGGGAGAGAATTTGCCAAGGGCCCAGACGAGGGAGCGAGAGAAGAAAAGTCAAGCTGGAGTCAGTGAACAGAGAGCTTCAAGCACGAGACAGCGAGCTTCAGACCTCAAGCTCATGGTCAAACTCACGGTCAAAAGTAAAGAAAACAAGTGGACTTTATTTCAAACAACATTTTTTAAATTCTGCGATTGAACCCAGGGCCTCTGGTATTGCCAGGGATGTGCTCAACAGCTGAGTCGCGTCCACTGCCCTGAGCGAGTGGGTTTTAACCAGACAGCACTCGTTGTTTTACAGATGATGGTGGCGAGGCGGTGTCAGGTAGAAGAAAGGAACTGTCCGTGCTAATTAGCGTCTAGTCCTCAATCAGAAAACTCCCTCGGGCGGGGCAGAAGTCATGAGGGAATTAACCAAAATAAAGGGGGAATAGTCAAAAGACTCCCAGGAAAGAATCAGGAGTGGGCCGTGGAGCTGGGGAACACGAGGGAGAAAGTGAAGGAGGAAAATCTGCAGAAATCCGCCCTTCTGCTTTGCAACTGTACTGAACTGACAAGTTTCTAAAAGCCAGAGAAAATCCGTACCACATTTGGTTGCCTTGAAAAGAAACCTTTACAGAAGAGGATACAATCAAGACAAGCTGGAACGTTTCTGGAAATTTCCAGATAGTTCCCCCATCCTCGGAAGAATGTTTAGAGAGAGAAACTCCACCGACTGGTTAAACGGAAGGGTGGAAAATTTTGAAGGACGGGGTGATTATGTAAGTGCTAGGCTGTGGCGTCCTAAATGGCTGCCATGATATTTCAGTTAATAACAGCTTCGGGGACTGACTCGCTGCTGAAGAAACCTTTGGCGCTCATGAGAATGAAACGCTCCCTGTTTCTGAATTCCTAAGTGGATGTAAAGGGCCATTCACTGCTAAGCCTCTTAGGAAAGAAAGTGGGGAGCCAACTTCACCCCTAGGAGCTGTCTTCAGCTTCTGATCAAGGTGCCCACACCCCTGAACATGTGCACAGCCCAAAAAAGGGGATACCCCTTCCGCCCTGGGGAGTCACCCACCCTGACAGCTTCCGCATGGAAAATTTCTCAGGTCCCAGGGCTGCTGAGCACAGCCGCGGGCTCTCACTGCTTGGCTGGTCGGAGCAGAGCCAAGTGTCCAGCGTTCTGCGCTCACACCCAGAGCAGCCCTCTCTGTCCCCATGGCTTTCCATGCGTCATCCTGCAGAGCCGTCACGGGGCTTCGGAGGAAAACCAGTCTCTTCGGATAGATGAGAAACTGACACGCAGGGGGTTAAGTCCCCGCTGGAGCGCACAGCCAGCGGCCTTGTCAAGGGACAGAGCTTGGCTTTGCCCTCACGGCACCCAGGGAAGCAGATACCCCCAACGACCCCACTGCCTAACCCCACAGCGCCTCTGTTCTCTGGTCTCAGAAAGCCCCTGCCGTTGCCTGGAGTCTCGCAGAGAGAGCGCCGAGGGGTGCAGTGAGCCGGCAGGTTGGCGCTGAGACCCTCGGAGTGGGGGCAGGTACAGAGGCAGACACCGCCCAGGGTGGGGGCTTCAAACGGGAACATGAGTCATCCGTCAGCAAATGCAGTTACGGCCTCGACCGCTCCCAACAGGCGTCCTGGGAGAGAGAGGGGTGTCCGGCTCCCCTGGAGGCGGCCCTGCCCTGGGGAGAGGGGTGTCCGGCTCCCTGGAGGCGGCCTTGCCCTGGGGAGAGGGGTGTCCGGCTTCCTGGAGGCCCCAGAGAGATGGCTCCCGGGGGGGCTGCCCAGGAGAGGGTGTCCGCTCCCCGGGCGGCCTTGCCCAGGGAGGAGAGGGGTGTCCGGCTTCCCTGGAGGCGGCCTTGCCCAGGAGAGAGAGGGTGTCGGCTCCCTGGAGGCGGCCTTGCCCAGGGAGAGAGGGGTGTCCGGCTCCCTGGAGGCGGCCTTGCCCAGGGAGAGAGGGTGTCCGGCTCCCTGGAGGCGGCCTTGCCCAGGGGAGAGGGGTGTCCGGCTCCCTGGAGGCGGCCCTGCCCTGGGAGAGAGGGGGTGTCCGCTCCCTGGAGGCGGCCCCTGCCCTGGGGAGAGAGGGGTGTCCGGCTCCCTGAGGCGGCCTTGCCCTGGGAGAGAGGGGTGTCCGGCTCCCCTGGAGGCGGCCCTGCCCCGCGCAAGGTCAGCTTGCCTACCACCCCCAGACCGGCCAGCCTTCATTTTTCTAAATCACACCAGCCTTCCCTTGGACTTGAAGTCAGTGTTTTCTTTTTCCTCGACCACTTAAAATGTTCTCGCAGCAAATGCTTTTCCAGGCTCCGTGTTGCATACGCCCTCCGCTTTCTTTATCCACATGATCACATTTTTTTTTTTGCAAAAACAAAACAAAAACACGGTCGGGAGCTGGGCTGCAGTATCGCAAACCGAGATTCTGGGCTGGAAAACAGGATGTACGTCAAGCTGAGAACGGGCCTGTCCCACCCTTTGCAACTGGGAGCAAAGCTCTTCGGCGCTCAAGCTGGGGCGTCGGGCTCACGGTCCAAACCCAGGGCCCGGGACAGCCGACAGTACATGGGTGCGCAAAACCCAGTGCGCAAGGCGTTTCTCTGGCCTGGCTCAAGTTCTTGTTTCTTATTTGGCTGGGGGCGGGGGGTGAGCCGGGGTTGGGGGCACACCCACGGCGCTGCCGGGCTCAGTGCTGGAGAAGGGGGGCTTGGTCTCTGTTGTTCTGGGACTGGTCTTGAACCCAGGACCTTACTTGAGCGAGGCTAGAGCGATCACCGCGGCAGCCACTCCTGGCCCCTGGTTGTGTGGCTTGACCCAAGTTAGGGGGAACCCACTGGGGGCTCTGAAAATCAGTGGAGGCTTCCCAGAGACCCCCCCACCCTCCGTGGGAACGCACAGGTGACACCCCAAGGTGTGGATTGCATTCCAGGCTTCTCCCAGTACTCCAGGCTCTCCCGGTTCATGCGCCTCAGGGAGGCGGAACGCGCGGCCATGGCGACCCCCCAAGGCAACAGGCCTCCTCGTCGGGGCCGGGCCTGGCCCTAGGAGCTGCCCACTTGCTGACCCACCAGCCCCTGGTGGACCTGTCTTCCGGCTAGGTTGGAGGTCTCCAGGGCACACCCCCACCCCGCCCCCCCAGGTCGCACCCAAGTAGAGCGTGGGCCGGGCCGCGCCCCCACTCCCAGCTCGCGGCGCTCCGCTGCGCCCGGGGTGCTCGGCGGCCCCGGGGCCGCGCTGCGGGCGCGGGTGCGGGTGCGGACGCCGGGGCGGGCCGGCCGAGCCTGGCCGCCGCCTCCATTTTCTGGGCGGTGCTGCGCGGCGCCGGGCCGGCCTGGCGGCTCCGGAAGCGCCATGGCCCCGGGGAGAGGCGCGCGCGGCCGAGCGAGCCCCGTAAGTGCCGCGCGCCCGGGCAGGGGCGGCGGGGGCGGCGGGCCGGGCCGGGCGCGCCGCCCTCGCGAGGGGCTGCAGGCACCGCCCCGCCACTGCAGGGCCGGGCTGTTTGCACCGGGGGGGTGGAGGCAGGGGGGTCCCCGCCCCGCGCCCGCAGGTGTCCAGACCCCGGGCCTGCGGCGGAGGGGGCGCGCGGTTGCAGGAGCGCGCAGGTTGCGTCGCCTGCCGGGGCCCCAGGTGCGCCGCGGGGTTGGGGTGCGGGACGGGGGCGGGGAGAAATGCGCACCCCAGGCCCGGGAGAGGAGGCGGTGCCGGCTGGGGAAACTGCGCGTCCAGCCGCATCTCCCGGGACGGCAGCTGGGACCCAGCCCTGACCCCCCCGGGGACCTGCCGTTCGCCCGCAGAGGCCAGCACGGAGCCCTTTCTGGCACCCACCCCCGCCCCTTCGGTGTTGAACGGGACCTACGAAGGCAGGGCCCGGCCCCGGGGGTGGGGTGGGCTGCAGCCGCCCCTCTGCGCGTCCTGTCGGTGGTCCCACCATGGCTCACCCCCAGCGGCCTCGCGCGGGCACTTGTTGGCAGGGTCGCTAATAGCCCTGGGGAGTCGGGTCTGTGCCCCACCGTAGAGAGCGTTCACCCCATGGTTCCTCTTGGGCCCTGCTCCGACCTCCCTCCTAAGGCGTTAGAGACCATCGGGTCACAGGACCTGGGACCTATATAAAAGGCTAAACCTTTATCTACTTATTTATTTTAATTTTTTTACTCCTAATTACTTAAACTCAGCTGCTGGGTCGGGACCTCCCTGATTGAAAAGCTTTATTTCTGTGCGCCGTGGCAAGCGACTTCCCAGCCACCGTGCCCTGTGTGCCATTCCAGCAGGGGCGGGGGCCCTCCACAGGCCTTGCCAAGTCAATTGGGGTGGGTGGCGACCAGAATCTGGCTTTAGAGAGCCAGAGTATGCCGCCAGGAGAGAATGGAGAAGTGGGAAAGTACCGGCCGGCCGCGCAGGCCTGTCAGTTCTGTGTTGTTTTCAGGTGCCCGGTTTCAGTTCGTATCACCCCCGCCTTTCTGATGGGGCGAGGTGTCCCAGGACCTTCCTGAGAGCTGCCAAGCGGGCCACAGGATTCTGGGCTCCCTGGCAGTGGTGCTGGCCAGTGGTGCTGGACCCGGTGCTCAGCCCACCCGCCAGGTGGTCAAGGACCCTTCAGTGCCTGGAGGCGGGTCCCACCCTGGCCTCAGGCAGGCCCGAAGTCAGCCTTTTGAGCAATCTCCCCAGCCCCTTGTAATATAATTTCTCCCCAAACAAAAAAAAAAAAAAAAAAAGAAAAGAAAAGAAAGAAACTGCTGTGGTGGGTCACCATAAAAGAAACTAGTTTGAGAGCCGCCGAGTTTGGGTTCTGAAGTTAGTTTAAAGGTAGACTTTGGGTCTCGCGTATAACTTCAAACAAGCGGGCTGTGACCTTCAGTAGTCTGTGACCTCTCAGAGCTTGCGTGTGTGGGGGGAGGGGGAGAGACACCCCACATCGGCGTGGCAGACACTGACCGCCCCCGGGGGTCTGTCCCCGGCTCAGCACTGAGTAGGTAATGATCGCAGTGGCGGCCTTGGTGGCGGCTGCTGAGACATCAAATCCGGCAGCGAGTCACGGACACGGCCTGTTGTCTTTGTTTTTTAGATCTTGACGTGGGAGGAGATGGAGGCTCCGGACCCGCCGATTTCCAAGTGATTCTCCAGGGCACAGGCATTCGCCGCAAGGCTGGTTGCTCACACTGAGGTAACTAAGTTTGCGCTGTCTCCTCCCTGCGCCCACCAGAAATCGACCGAAGGTGGTGTTTGTTATTTGGGGGCTTGGTTTTTTGTGTTTGGTTTGTTTTTCCTGTGCCACACTGGATCCATTCCCAGGGGCTGGTGATTTGTGCCAGATATTCACCAGGCCTGGGGCTGACAAAGTTATTAAGTTGTTAAGGGAGACAGGGTGGGGAGGTCCCTGGGGGGGGAGCTACATGAACAGGGCTTGGGACAACTGCTTCTCCGTTGGCTTTGGCTGGTGACGGTCCGAGGAGCTTCCTGGAAGTATTCCCAGAGATCTCTGGCTTCTCCTGGCTGAGGGCCCCCCCACACACACCCCCGGCACACCCAAACTTCAAAACGTGCGCAGAGTACTTCAGGGTGACCTTGTTGGCGGCCCTTCCTGTAGGCCTCCGAGGTTGGGGCTCTGCTCTGTCCCTCGGAGCTCAGTGGACAGCCTGCGCCTCTGGCGGCTGGCTGTGGGGTGCGTCCACAAGGCCCGACAAGTGAGTGAGCAAGAAGCACCCAGCCCAGCTGCTGTTGGCGGCGGGAGGCTGGACGGCCCAGCCCATGAAACCCCCACCCAGAGCGGATAGCAACAGCCACCCATTGCGAAGGCCGTGTACACACGCGTGGTGTCCGCTGGCAAGGCACGGCTTCAGCACCTTGAAGTGTTGGGGTGCTCGGGAACCACACGGGGTGCCCGTCACCGTGTCCCGGCCCCCTGCCGGCAGGAAGAGAAGGGGTGGATGGGACTCTAGCCAGGCCCTGACACGGCCCACACCTTCTGTCCGGGGCCCGGTGCTCAGGCCTCCAGGTCCACGCCAGAGTGTTCGGTCCTTCAGGAGCTGGACACCGAACCCCAACCTCGAAAGGGCCGGTGCACACTGCCAGGTGCTCTTCACTTCTCTCCTTCACCTACTCCGCGTTAGTCGCAGGAAGTGACCAGATCAGTTGCAGGAAGTGACCAGAGCATTAAGGCATCAGGCCTGTTGCCTCGCTTGGAGAGTCTGCATCCTGCCCCCCGCCCCACTCTAACTTATGCTTCGCGCCTGGTAAAGTTCATGCTTTTCGGGTTTCAGCAGTGGGAAGCCCCCTCTTGGAATTACCTTTGTTCTTTCAGCTGATCTTTATTGGGCGCCCGTGGTGGACGGGGTGGACGCACCAAACAGCAGCTGTGGTCCTGGCACGTTTATTCGGCCAGGGTGCGGCTTTAACTTAGCCAGGAGTCATTTATTCAACCCCTAGAGGGTTCTGGCACAGAGGTGTTAGAGTATCTCCAGTAGATAGTTCCAGAAGATGTTGAACTTTGGGATTCAGTGGGATTCCAACCAGATATACAGCAAAACAAAAAAATATTTTTCAATCTGGTTTTTTTTTTTTTTTGGTTTCATTTTCAGGCCACACCCGGCGCTGCTCAAGGGTTACTCCTGGCTCTGCACTCAGGAATTACTCCTGGTGGTGCTGGGACCTTATGGGATGCCGGGATCGAACCTGGGATGACTGTATGCAACACAAACACCCTACCCACTGGACTATACAGCCCTGCAGTTCTTTTTATCCTAAAAAAAATAATCTTTGGAAGTGATTTCTGCGTTAGAGTGGAGGCAAGGGGGCTCCCAGTGGGTGCTCACACGACTCAACCACTTCCTGGCGGTTCTTGGCCAACTGGGCTGATGGGTCATTGCGGTGCTGCCCAGGCCCCTGTAGTGCTGGCGGTCACCATGGGCCCCCCAGTAGGTGCTCAGGAGGTCTCCAAGGCCTCACCCGGCAATGCTCGGGACCGTGGTGGTACCCAGGATTCAGCTGGGGTCGGCCACATGTGCGATTCTCGCACCTTAATCTCTGTACTGTCTGTCCTGGCCTCTACTCCCACACTGGGATTTCTGCTTTTTTAAATTTTGTTTTTGCCATTACTGCCACCTGGGGACCAGGTCTTTAGTTTGTCCACTCATCCTCTAAGCAGAGGACCTTCTGAGCCCGTGGGGGCCGCCCGGGACCATGAGTGTTCAAACGCACAGTAATTGGAGAGATACTTGGGTTTACAAGGTACAGAGTAGGTGTGCCAGTAACAGCACCAGGCGGCACAGAAATGGACCTGTAACTCTTAAATGCTGCTGTGCCAAGCACAACTCTGACGAGGACAAGTGAGAGAGCTTTGAGGGGGTTCTGTAACGCTGTGACAGATATCTCTCGGGGGGGAGAGTACAGGAGTATGATCTGAGAATAGGGACACGGCTCCTCACCCCCACCCCGCTACATAGGTGAGGGATAAACCCAAGGCGGAGGCATGGGCCAGGTGCCCCGAATGCCAGCCAGGATATTTTGGGGTGGAAGAGGCCATTCTTGAAGTCCAAGGAGTCTATCTTGAGAAAAGAAATAAAATAGTATTTAAAGGGTCTGAGAGATAGTACAGAGGTTGGGCATTTGCCTTCACGTACCTAATCCACGTCCAATGCCTGGTACCTTGGATGGTCCCCAAAGCACCGTCAAGATTGATATATATCACACACACAAACACACACACATCAGACCTGTGAGAGTCTGTTTTTCCATAAGAGACATTTGAAAAGGCAGGGAGGCATTTGCGCTCAGAGGAAAAGGGGGAAGATGGAATGGTGCAGGACTTTGCAAGAAATGGTCGAGTGTGCCCGAGTTAGAGTCGGGCTGAGCGACCTGGAGCAGGGCTGAGTGTACCCGGAAGCTAGAGTCGGGCTGAGCGGCCTGGAGCAGGGCTGAGTGTACCCGGAAGTTAGAGTCGGGCTGAGCGGCCTGGAGCAGGGCTGAGTGTGCCCGAAGTTAGAGTCGGGCTGAGCGGCCTGGAGCAGGGCTGAATGTGCCCGGAGTTAGAGTCGGGCTGAGCGGCCTGGAGCAGGGCTGAGTGTGCCTGAAGCTAGAGTCGGGCTGAGCGGCCTGGAGCAGGGCTGAGTGTACCGGAAGTTAGAGTCGGGCTGAGCGGCCTGGAGCAGGGCTGAGTGTGCCCGAAAGTTAGAGTCGGGCTGAGCGGCCTGGAGCGGAGGCTGAGTGTGCCCGGAGTTAGAGTCGGGCTGAGCGGCCTGGAGCAGGGCTGAGTGTGCCCGAGTTAGAGTCGGGCTGAGCGGCCTGGAGCAGGGCTGAGTGTACCCGAAAGTTAGAGTCAGACTGAGCGGCCTGGAGCAGGGCTGAGTGTGCCCGAAGTTAGAGTCGGGCTGAGCGGCCTGGAGGGGAGGCTGAGTGTACCCGAAGTTAGAGTCGGGCTGAGCGGCCTGGAGCAGGGCCCAGTGTGCCCGGGTTAGAGTCGGGCTGAGCGGCCTGGAGCAGGGCTGAGTGTACCCGAAGTTAGAGTCGGGCTGAGCGGCCTGGAGCAGGGCTGAGTGTGCCCAGTTAGAGTCGGACTGAGCGGCCTGGAGCGGAGGCTGAGTGTGCCCGAGTTAGAGTCGGGCTGAGCGGCCTGGAGCAGGGCTCAGTGTGCCCGAAAGTTAGAGTCGGGCTGAGCGGCTCGAGCAGGGCTGAGTGTACCCGAAGTTAGAGTCGGGCTGAGCGGCCTGGAGCAGGGCTGAGTGTGCCCGGAAGTTAGAGTCGGACTGAGCGGCCTGGAGCGGAGGCTGAGTGTGCCCGGAAGTTAGAAGTCGGGCTGAGCTGGCCTGGAGCAGGGCTCAGTGTGCCCGGATAGAGTCAGACTGAGCGGCCTGGAGCAGGGCCGCGTACCCGAGTTAGAGTCGGACTGAGCGGCCTGGAGCAGGGTCAAAATACCCGAAGTTAGAGTCGGGCTGAGCGGCCTGGAGCAGGGCTGAGTGTAACGGAAGTTAGAGTCGGGCTGAGCGGCCTGGAGCGGAGGCTGAGGTGTACCCGAGTTAGAGTCGGACTGAGCGGCCTGGAGCAGGGGCGCGGTACCCGGAAGTTAGAGTCGGGCTGAGCGGCCTGGAGCAGGGCTGAGTGTGCCTGGAGTTAGAGTCGGGCTGAGCGGCCTGGAGCAGGGCTGAGTGTGCCCGAAAGTTAGAGTCGGACTGAGCGGCCTGGAGCAGGGGCTGAGTGTGCCCGAAGTTAGAGTCAGACTGGAGCGCCTGGAGCAGGGCTGAGGTACCCAAGTTAGAGTCGCATTGAGCGGCCTGGAGCAGGGCTGAGGTGCCCGGAAGCTAGAGTCAAACTGGCGGCCTGGAGCAGGGCTGAGTGTACCCGGAAGTTAGAGTCGGGCTGAGCGGCCTGGAGCAGGGCTGAGGTACCCAGTTAGAGTCGGGCTGAGCGGCCTGGGCAGGGCGCTGTACCCGAAGTAGGGGCTGGGCCTGGAGTAGGGCTGAGTGTGCCCGGAAGTTAGAGTCGGACTGAGCGCCTGGAGCGGAGGCTGAGTGTGCCCGAGTTAGAGTCGGGCTGAGGCCTGGAGCAGGGCTGAGTGTGCCCGAGTAGAGGGACTGAGCGGCCTGAGAGGGCTGAGGTGCAAGTTAGAGTAGACTGAGCGGCCTGGAGCAGGGCTGAGTGTACCCGAGTTAGAGTCGGACTGAGTGGCCTGGAGCAGGGCTGAGTGTGCCCGAGTTAGAGTCAGACTGAGCGCCTGGAGCAGGGCTGGAGGTACCCGAGTTAGGTCGGACTGAGGGCCTGAGCAGGGCTGAGGTGCCCGAAGTTAGAGTCAAACTGAGCGGCCTGGAGCAGGGCTGAGTGTACCCGGTAGAGTCAGACTGAGCGGCCTGGAGCAGGGCTGAGTGTGCCCGGAAGTTAGAGTCGGGCTGAGCGGCCTGGAGCGGAGGCTGAGTGTGCCCGAGTTAGAGTCGGACTGAGCCGCTCGAAAGAACATTCGTCCCGGTGCTGCCAGTCTGAGGGGGCTGAGCGGGCCCTGGAGATGTTACCGCTTTGCCCAGGAGCTCTAGGGCAGGCTGAGGGACCCCGCAGGGACCCCGCATCCCCAGGACAAGGAGGGAAAAGGCGATGCGACGGAGGGGTTCCCAGCCGCAGTGAGGCAGAGGTGCTCGGTCAGGGCCGGTGTCGTGGTGCGGGACCACCCCAGAGCCCACTGGAGCATCCCGAAACTGGATGTTCCGGGTAGCACCATGACAGCCACCCAAAGAGATGGGACTATACGCCAGGAGGACATCAGGAGCTTAGGGTATCTCTGGACATGAAGAAGAGGCAAGAGGTGAGTTCTGAGTTGTTACAGCAGGAAGAGGCAGGGCCTGGGGCGGGCCTGTCACTCCAGAGCGTCTGGCAGGGGACAGCAGGAGCACCAGGCAGCCTGACTCTTTAGAAGCCCAAAGGTAGTTTCTGGGAGGGGGCTGCATTGGCATGGGTGAGGCCCGAAATGCCATCAGATTGGTAGGTGAAATGCCATAGGATTGGTAGGTGAAATGCCATTGGATTGGTAGGTGAAATGCCATTGGATTAGTGGGTGAAATTCCATTGGATTGGTGGGTGAAATGCCATCGGATTGGTAGATGAAATGCCATTGGATTGGTGGGTGAAATGCCATTGGATTGGTGGGTGAAATGCCATTGATTGGTGGGTGAAATGCCATCGGATTGGTAGATGAAATGCCATCGGATTGGTAGGTGAAATGCCATCGGATTGGTAGGTGAAATGCCACTGGATTGGTAGGTGAGATGCCATGGATTGGTAGGTGAGATGCCATTAGATTGGTAGGTGAGATGCCATTGATTGGTAGGTGAGATGCCATTGGATTGGTAGGTGAAATGCCATTGGATTGGTAGATGAGATGCCATCGGATTGGTAGTCTTGATGCCATCGGATTGGTAGGTGAGATGCCATCGGATTGGTAGGTGAGATGTCATCAGATTGGTAGGTGAGATGCCATCGGATTGGTAGGTAGATGCCATGGACAGTGGTATATGGATGCCATCTGATTGGTAGGTGAGATGCCATTGATCGGTAGGTGAGATGCCATTGATTGCAGGTGAGATGCCATTGGATTGGTAGGTGAGATGCCATTGATTGGTAGGTGGGATGCCATCGGATTGGTAGGTGAGATGCCATTGGATTTGGTAGGTGAGATGCCATTGGATTGGTAGTGTGAGATGCCATTGGATTGGTAGGTGAAAATGCCATTGGATTAGTGGGTGAAATCCCATCGGGATTGGTATGTGAAATGCCATCGGATTGGTAGATGAATGTCGCTGGATTGGTGGGCGAAATGCCCTTGGATTGGTGGGTGAAATGCCATTGGATTGGTGGGTGAAAATGCCATCGGATTGGTAGACGGAAGCCATCGATTGGTAGGTGAAACGCCACGATTGGTAGGTGAAATGCCATTGGATTGGTAGGTGAGATGCCATTGGACTGGTAGGTGAGATGCAGATTGTAGGTGAGATGCCATTGATTGGTAGGTGAGATGCCATTGGATTGGTAGGTGAAATGCCATTGGATTGGTAGATGAGATGCCATCGGATTGCAGGTGAGATGCCACGATTGGTAGGTGAGATGCCATCGGATTGGTAGGTGAGATGTCATCAGATTGGTAGGTGAGATGCCATCGGATTGGTAGGTGAGATGCCATCGGATTGGTAGATGAGATGCCACGGATTGGTAGGTGAGATGCCATTGGATTGGTAGGTGAGATGCCATTGGATTGGTAGGTGAGATGCCAGGATTGGTAGGTGAGATGCCATCGGATTGGTAGGTGAGATGCCATTGGATTGGTAGGTGAGATGCCATCTGAATGGTAGGTAAATACCATTGGACTGATAGGAGCTGCCCCACAAAGTTTTCTTGACGTGATACTAAAACTTGTGCGATGAATGGGGCTTGCACAAACTTTCAGCTTGCTGGCCACGGAGTGACTTGAGGATAAAGGGCCGGCCTTGCGTGTGTGAAGCGGGGGTTGAACCCGGACACCCAATACACAGATCCTGGCACCAAATGCACACACATAATTTATTTTTTTTTTACTTTTTGGTCATACCCGTGGTGCTCAGGGGTTACCCTGGCTCTGCATTCAGGAATAACTCCTGGTGGTGCTCAGGGGACCCTGTGGGATGCCGGGATTCGAACCTGGATCGGCCACATGCAAAGCTAAGTGCTACCCACTGTTCTATGGCTCTGCCCCTCCCCCACACACACTTTTCGGCTTGCACACATTAAGGGTCACTGACTCCAGAAGGTGTTCATCGTTCTGTGATTCCTTTGTCTTTCTTCTGGCGCTTGTTGACTGTGTAAACATGCACATGTGCGTGGCAGGATCTGTGTGTGTTTTTGTGTAGGCGCGCACATGCACACACGCTTCTAAGGGCCTGTGAGTGCAATGGATTGAGAGGACCCGGGTCAGATAAATGGAGTTTTGTAACCGTGTGGCTTTTTTGGCAGCCATGAGCTTTGTTCCCGAGGCTTGTGACTGCAGGAATGCTGCCCTCCTGCTAAGCCGACTGTTCCAGCCATTACTCAAACAGGATTATTGTGAAGACTGAGTCACTGTCCTTCCGTCAGAACTTTCACCATAGCGAGCAATTACACGCACCCTTCCGTCCCGCCCCGCCACCTCGCCTTCCCGCCTACGGCCTTGTTAGGAACGTGAATTCCTCTCATGTGCGCTCTACACCCAGAGCCAGTCTGTATGACTCCATTTCATAGCGGGTTGATTTTCTCCCAGAAAGAGTGCGGTCTCCGGATAGCAAATCTCCCGTGACCGTTCACGTGAGCAGCAGCGGGTGGTTAGGATTCATCCGGGAGATTCTTCAACTTGTAGGTCCCCGGCCCCTGGCGCAGACGCTCAAGTTCAGTAGATTTTGGGGTGCAGCCCCTGGGAATCTTCCTTGGGAACAAGCATGTCTGTGATAAAGGGACGCTGAGGCTCATTTCAGGAGCAGAGGAGAGGCGAACGCCGATCTTGATAAAGCACAGTTCAGACCGGTTCCGTGGGACGAAATACTCGGAGTTCTTGCTTGGACGCATGAATCATGTTCACAAACTTAAAAACAAGCGGATCTCCTGGAAGTTGGCATCCCTCCGTTCCAGCTGCATGCATGGAGTCGCACAGAGCCGCCCCACATCAGCTTGTTTTCCTGTGGAGTAAAGGGGGGCGCCCTGAATTGGCAAAACCACTGTCACTGAAATGTGGCTGCTAATAATCTAATGGGAAGCACAGGCGCCCGGCCGCCAAGCTCTTCCGACGCATTTATCTCTCTGGCCCCCACTTCCGCCTGGCCTCATCTCTCGTCGCTACCTCGTATTTTCCTCTTGCGCCTTGGAGTCATTTCAGGTTAGATCTGCATTTGTCTACCCCGATCTCAATAGGTGAGAAAAAGCTGATGCCCCCCCTCACCCCTCCATGGCTCTCTCTCTTGACGTGGTCACAAGGAAGGGCTGAGATGTATCTATATACATTGCTGTTGGAGAATGTAGTGAGAATAGGAGATGGATTTGTCTTGAGTATATTGAGTTTTCCCCACGCTTCCAGTACACCGTTTTAGAACCCAGTCGTTTAACAGGAATGTGTATGTATCTGGGGGGGTGTGGGAGTGGGGATAGGACCACGCCTAATAGGACACACACTAATAGGATACACCTATAGGGACCCGCCTAATATGACACACTTAATAGGACCACTTCCAATAGGGACACACCTATAGGACCACGTCTAATAGGACCAGCCTAATAGACCAGCCTAATAGGACCAGCCTAATAGGATACACCTAGGACCACGCCTAATAGGACACACCTAATAGGATACACCTATAGGACCATGCCTAATATGACACACTTAATAGGACCACGCCTAATAGGATACACCTAATAGGACCACACCTAATAGGACTACACCTAATAGGCCCACGCCCTAATAGGACCACACCTAAATAGAACCACGCCTAATAGGACACACCTAATAGGCCCACGCTAATAGGACCACACCTAAATAGAACCACGCCTAATAGGACACACCTAATAGGACCATGCCTAATAGGACCACGCCTAATAGAACACACCTAAGAGGATACACCTAATTCACCCACACCTAATAGGACACACCTATAAGACCACGCCTAATATGACACACTTAATAGGACCACGCCTTAATAGGACACACCTAATAGGCCCACGCCTAATAGGACCACACCTAAATAGGACCACGCCTAATAGACACACTTAATAGGACCATGCCTAATAGACCACACCTAAATAGAACCACGCCTAATAGAACTTCACACCTAATAGGACACACCTAATAGGACACACCTATAGGACCACGCCTACAGGACCACGCCTAATAGGACACACCTAATAGGATACACCTAATAGGACCGCACCTAATAGGACCATGCCTAAAGGACCACACCTAATAGGACACACCTAATAGGACCATGCCTAATAGGACCACACCCTAATAGGACCATGCCTAATAGGACACACTTACTAGGACCATGCCTAATAGGACACACCTAATGGCCCACGCCTAATAGTAGGCTCAGCGGTTACCCCTGGCAGGGCGGGCACTCTGCAGTGCCAGGGTCCAACCAGGGTTCACCACGCGCAGGGCAAGTGCGTTGCGCGCCTACTATCTCCTGACCTCGCTTATAGGAATGCATGTAGTCGCCCGGCTGGTGGTTTGCCGACTGCCGACCAGGACTCTGCCTCGAATCCGGGCATCCCTGTTTATCCCGGGAGACC
>JAJIBD010011698.1:0-46595 GCA_021461705.1 Cryptotis parvus | reverse complement strand
TATGATTTATGAATGAACTAAGTAAAGTATATAATTCATTCCATTTTACATATAGAGAATCTAGTCTCTAGTAAGTAGTTGATAACCATATCACAAGTAAACACAGCTAAAATTAATTGAATCAAAATTCAAATGTGACTACTAATTTCATACTTTTGTTGATAATACTATAAGGTATTTTTATGATTTTTATTTTAAGTATATGTTGCATTTGTTTTAAGACTTTCTAGTGGAAGAGATAAGTGTTTTAATGTCTATTAAGTCTATTTGTGATTTCTGAAAAACATATAGACATAAAAATTAGCATTGCAAGTCATCCCAAAGAGAATTTCAAGTGCTGTAAATTTTTTCTTGTGATCAGACTTTGATGTGTTCTCGACAATTGCTGTGACCTAGTGTTTATGATTTTACTAATAATCTCCCTTCTGTGTGGGTGGGATCTCAGGCTATAGTGCATAACAAGATTGACTACATTTATTTATTTATTTATTTATTTATTCATTTGTTTATTTATTTTTGCTTTTTTGGGTCACACCCGCAATGCTCAGGGGTTTCTCCTGGCTCTGCGCTCAGGGAGTTACTCCTGGCGGTGCTCGGGGACCATATGGGATGCCGGGATTGAACCCAGGCAGGCATGGGCCGGCCAGCGTGCAAGGCAAACGCCCTACCTGCTGGACCATCGCTCTGGCCCCTAGTGCATAACAAGATTGGCTACATTTAGATGATTTTTTTAAAGTATTTTTGTGCCCCCCCACTGCAAAATTTTTACTGTTAATATCTTTGTTTTTTTTTTTTCTTTTTGAGTCACACCCAGCAATGCTCAGTGGTTACTCCTAGCTCTGTGCTCAGGAATTACTCCTGGCAGTGCTAGGGGACCATGTGATATCCTACGATTGAACCCTGGTTAACCACGTGCAAAGGCAAATTCCCTACCAACTGTGCTGTCGCTCTGGTCCTCTGTTGATATCTTTGAAGGAGTGAATTTCTGTACTTCCAACACATGATAGGAAATGAATTCTGGCAATAATATGAGGAAGTTTGAAAGTAGCTTCTTCCAGAATAGCCTCTGATGAGAACAAATCCTAGGCAAACACTTTTATTTGTGGCCTTTTCTAACACCAATCAGAAGATCCTTTTAATCTGTGCCTACTGTTTAGACCCATGGAATCTATGAGTTAATTTGTGGTTCCTTAATTCATTAAATTAACTATTATTTATTATATATCGATATTAATTGATAATAAATTAATAAATATATGATTTAAAATCAGAACTATTATATGAATAAATAAATTTCTACATTTTATTTAGTAATCATTGGTTATAATGATAAATAGTTTGAATTTTTTGCTTCTTTTTAACCTAAACAGATCCTGAATTAACTGAACAGATTAAGAATAGCTGAATGCCTTAGTGAGCCCATTTTTGCATAATAATTTGATTATGTTTCTCTACAGAGAATTTTTTAAGTGATCTTCCAACACTTAGTAAACATGTTTTTACTGCATTTTCTTCTATTGTTAAAGCTGACAAACATTTTCTTGTCTTCATTAAATTGGATTTCAGGAGAACTCTTAGTTTTATGCACCCAGTTTGTGATTCTAATTTTTGTCTACCTTTCTCATCTCCTTCAGCATTAGTTGACAAATCTTTCCAGTGGAATGAGACATAAAATATGCAAATAAATTATGGGCATGCATACACCAATTCAGTCGCATAATCCTTATAAGTTTTAACATAAACAAACTTCAGGGAAAGAGCAATTACTAAATTTTGTTGCTGTTTGTTTTTCATTTGAGGTCATACCCAGTGAAGATCAAGGGTTACTCCTGGCTCTGCACTCAGGAATTGCTCCTCGTGGTACTTGGGAGCCTAAACAGGGTGACAAGAATTGAATCCAGACTGGCCACATGTGAAGTGAACATCTTACATGTTATACTATCTCTACATGTCTCTTAAGATTCCACTAATAGTAAATTTCAATAAGAAGTCACAATTTAAAAAGTATTAATAGTAGTTTGAGAAAGTGTTTGGATATAACTGGTTACTACTGGCTCTGCACTCAGGAATTACTCCTGGTGTGCTTGGGAGACTATATAGGGTGACAAGAATTGAATCCAGACTGGTCACATGTGAAGTAAACATCCTACATGTTATACTATCTCTACAGGCTCCTTAAGACTCCACTAATAGTAAATTTCAAGAAGTCACAATTTAAGAAGTATTAATAGTTTGAGAAAGAGGTTGCATATAGCTATGGTGGTGGGATCATTTATTTGGTTGTACACTTAAGAAGACATATTTTCAAAGTTCACACAAATCAGTTTTGTTTGTACGGGATGGCATATTCTAGTACAAGTTGTCTAAACCCTCCTCACTGAGTCCTTCAATTTTTTTGCAAAATATGTTGCCATACAATGAAGTTACATTGGTATTCTAAATGAATTAAAGATATACAATGACTCAGTTTTCATGTATTATGAAATACATTTTGATGATAAAGGACTCTGAAAGCAGTAAACTGAATCATTTCTGTAGATCTGTAAAATATAACAGAGAGAGAGAGACGAGAGAGTAAGAAAAGAGACAGAGAAACAGAGAGAGAGAGAGATATGGCATAAAATCCTGAAAAATTAGAAGTCAGTAGAGAAGTAATGAGTTATAAACTATAAAACAAAAACAAAATAAAAACAGATGCTGATTGGCCTTTAGGCCTGATTTGATATCGGACTGTTGTTACAAGATTTCCATGACTGATTTTTTTTTTCCTGGATAGACACTGGCATGTGTTTCACAGTGCAAAGCAAAAAAGTAATTAAAACTTTTGTATAACAACTAAACATTTTTTTTCAATTAAAACTATTATATTCTTCATCCAGACTAGTTTAAATCATTTCTTCTTTGGGGGGTGCCATCTCATAGGAAGCTTGACTCTCTTTTTTTTCTGATACCTTTATATATTACATATTCATCCGAAATTGTGTTTTCCACAACACATTTCATTTTCTTTGAAATATCATTCATAAGAGCATGTTTCTTTCATTTTACAGTTTCTATCATCTTGCATTTCTTTATGCACATATTAAAAATTCACATCGATGAATAAACAAACTATGGTAGATAAAAGAAAAAATTAAGTTTTAGTGTTGATTATTGTACAGATAGGTATACAAATTAATGAGGAATAAAGAATACAATGAAAACCATAAATTGAATGCTATTAACTATTTCATGTCCTCAGTCACAATGCTTAGAATAAGGGATACTTAACTCCTTGACTTAGTGGAGATACTCTGCTATCACAGTAACAGAATGAATTGAGTAATGAAGGTCAATTTGGTGCAATGACAAAACTGTTTCTTCTGAATATAAAGGTCCAATACACTGACAAAAAAATTTAGATCATCAAAGTCTCTTCTTCATCACATCTTTTCTTTAAATTTTAGAAAATTTAGCTATTAATACTCATGAAAATCAACTGTATTTTTAAATGTTTACTTCATTACATTAAAAATTGGATTATTTCTACTTTTCTCTCAAATATCTTCTATTTCTTTTTGTTTTTTAAATTGCCCTTTTTTATATTTTATTATACCACCATTAGATATACAATTACAAGATGTTTATTTTGAATTTTGGTTCTACAGTGTTCCAACTCCCATCCCTCCACCCCTGCCCATCTCCCATCACCAATGTTCCCACCTCCCTCCCCCTTCCCCCAGCCGGCCTCCATGGCAGGTTCTTTATTTATTTTCTCTCTTTTCTCTCTCTCTCTGCTTCCCTTTCTTACACATTGTAGATTGTAATATATTCTAGAACATGATAGTTTCCACTAGTTTGAAATACCGGGTCTAGACCACAAAAATGGTGGCTATTATGGTGAGTGAGGTCTCATCCAGCTGCTCCGAGGCCCTACAGAGGTGATGGGCCCACTCCTAAAACCATCTTGCCTCCTGGGAGCCTCATGAGCAAGGGGAGAACAGGGTGATAGCTCTCCCCATGCGTCTGAGTCTCTGCTTCATGGCTGAGAGCCCTGAGGCAGTTTGTGGGCAGGGCTACCAGGCTTCTGGGATGGGTCAAAGAGGGGAATGGGGGACCCCAGCTCTATCTCCAGGAATACCCGGTGACTTCCGCCTCTGAGAGGCTGCCTACCTGGGCTCTAACTAGGCTCTCTGAGCTGGTGTTGAGATCAGCAACTCTCTTGTGTGGGTTCTGATGAGCTGTTGGGTTCACACGGCAAAAATGGCAGCTATTATGGTGAGAGAATCTCATCTGGCTGCTTGCAAGGCCCTACAGAGAGGATGGGCCAACACCCAAAACCCATCTTGCCTCCTGGGAGCTTCATGGTCAGCTGAGCTAGGGGAGAGCCGGATGGCAGCTCTCCCCCATGCTTCTGAGTCTCCGCATCATGGCTGAGAGCCCTGAGGCAGTTTGTGGTCCTGAGGCAGGCCTCCAGGACAGTTCAGGGAGGGGAAGGGGTACCCCAGCTCCATCTCCAGGAATACCCAGTGACTTCTGCCTCCAAGAGCCACCTACCTGGGCTCGGAACTTGGCTGCTCTGAGCTGGTCTTTAGATCAGCATCTCTCTTGCATGGGTTCTGATGAGCTGTGGGGTCTGGACCATAATAATCGTGACTATTATGGTGAGAAAGTCTCATCTGGCTGCTTCCGAGGCCCTAAAGAAGTGATGGGCCCACTCCCAAAACCCATCTTGTCTCCTAGGAGCCTCATGGTCAGCTGAGCTAGGGGTGAGCCGCATGGCAGTTCTCCCGCATGCCTCTGAGTCTCTCATCTTTCTCTCTATCTCTATTTCTGTCTCTGTATTTCTCTCTCCTACACCTTGTGACTTTCCTTACAGTTTATGATGCAATTATCTATGTGTATATTCAGTAGTGATTTCTAATGTGACATTATAGTTCCTCATTCCCCATCAACCTCCCAGTTTGTTACAACTACAATGATCATTATGTTGTACAGATGTGAAAAATCCTGGGAAGGACTTGGTCCCAGCCTACTTTGTTATCTAAGCCTCTTGCATGGATGCACACTGTTCTTATGTCAGACCATCCACCATCCAGGGGCTCTCAGGGAAGAGCCCTGGGGATGTAGACAAGCCTATCTCCTGTCTGCCACCAGCCAATGCAGCTGGGCACCACAGACATACCTGCAACACCTCAAGGGGCAGATGAACCTCTATTTCTTTCTTGATCTCATTTTTTATCTCAGGATTCTGTCACTTTTCCTTTGTACTTCCATAAATCTTTATTATTTACACATCTCCAGCTCTTTTTGTTTGAAATATTCTAAGAAATCTAAAGTTTCTTCTCTTTGGGATATAATTAATATGGAGTGAAGTTTAGTCCATCATCACCTATAAAATTTTGATAACCTTCTAAGTGATATAACCCATCTTTTCATTCTCTCTTTTGGAGAACATATTACAGCTCAAATAGTTTTGTTTTCTTAAGTTCATCTTTCCCTTTCTATGAGGGGGGAATACACATATATCTATAAAATATATAGATTCATATGTATATACTATATACACATGTTTGCATATACGTATATAGATATTTATATGTGTAATATTTTGCTTTTTGTTGGAGGGTAGCCTCGTAATTACTCCATTATGCTGTCAGTTCAATGCTAAGATCAAGAACGTGATTACTTGCTCCCTGCAGCACTGGAGACAACCAGGGCCACCTTGGCTGTGCTCAGGAGCAAGGTTATATCTTTCAACAACCTAGACATGAAAAGTGCTGTATTGAACCAAGGTCTGGTGAATATACTCATTAATTGTACTACAGTCCAGCTTTAAATTTAGAATTTATTTCATTATTTGTTCATAAAATACTTTGAGCCAGCCAGAACTTTTAGGTAGAAGCTCCTGCTTTTACTGCTCTTTCCAAATTGACAATAGAATTGAAATTGTCTTAGAGTAAGAGCAGGTAACTTGGAAGACTGCTGTGTCTGACCAATAGTGGCTATATAATGTAAGTAAGAACATTAACTTCTTTACTTTGTCTCTGGAATTTTAGTATGGTATTCTCCAATAGTATAATGTAGTCTAATTGATATATGACTTCTCTCTGACTTTTGGTCTTCTCCACACCGTACCAGAATAAACTGTTAAACTTTATAAAAAAGATTACTCAGATTATTTCATTAAACTCAAATTGTTCGTATATTTCATGGTGAAAGATGAAAATTTACTGAAAAAGTTGGCATGACACCTCATTTTAACTTTAAAAGGTGCTATTTTTCTTGCATCCAAGGTTGAACTCCAAGCCCTAGGACCTTACTACTCTCCCTTGAAACCAGTGGTATAGATCTATGAAGTTGAGATAAGCTGATAGATACGTCAAAAAGTCCTGAAAAAAGTAAAAATCAAGAGAAAACTATGAAAAAAGTTCCTGTTTATGAAAAAGGTTGACTCATTTATTTTCTTTTTTGGCTCATTCTACCACTGTCCTCCAATGTTTATTCAGATTATATTTCTTAAAGGTCACCATGACCAATCCTCAAAATTCTAACCTGTTCATTTATCAACCACTAGGTGTCAGGCGCCTGGGAGGCATGGCGCGTTCTAGCTCTGGCTTGCCACCCCAGAAGAGCCTCACAACAAGCCAGACCACCCTCCCTACTCCATGGCGCCCGCCATTTTCCACATCCGGACTTCCCTCGTCACCACTCCACCCAGCAGACCAGACTATCACAGCCGGGTCATCCACAGCCACCCTGCAGTTTTTTTTTTAATCCGGCCCAGGTATGCTGAACCAGAGACTCTCAGACATGGGGCAGAGCTACTACTTGCTCTCCCTGTGCCCAGCTGCTCGTGAGGCACCCAGGAGGCATGGCTGGTTCTAGCCCTAGCCTGCCACCCAGCAGAGCCTCACAACAAGCCAGACCACTCTCACCTACTCCATGGGGCCCACCATTTTTCACATCCGGACTTCCCTCTCATCACAACTCCACCCAGCAGACCAGACTATCACAGCCCGGCTCACGCGGCTGCTAGCGGCTACGGTTCATCAATAAATGCTTTATTTAGAGGTGACTACAACAGTATGCCACCTGCATGGTAAGCCTGGCAAGCTGCTCGTGTAGTTTTTGATATGCCAATTACCAGTAATATTTATATTTGGTCATTCCCGTGACCTAATATAATTGTTTGAGGCTCTTTATGTTCCTGGAGCAAGCAGATGCCTTTGGGTTCTACTAGCATGAGACAGGGCATATGGAGATATTACTGGTGCCCGCTCTAGCAAATAGATGATTAACGGAAGATAGTGTTAGTGATAGTGATAGCCTCTCCATCTCTTTCCATATCTTCTTTAATCTGACTTGTGTATGTTTTCTTCCCTTGCATCTCCCAGTTTTGAACATACTCTGCAATATGTAATAACTTATATTTAGGGTTCATTGTCTATTAACACTCAACAAATGTTAGCTTTGTGAGGAGAAAACTATGTTTTGTTCACACAGTAATGAAACGGAGAAATGCAACAGTTTCTGATACATAGTGCTATTTTATAATAATCATTAGACCAGAAAATATATCCGCTGCTATTCTTGACATTGTTTTTTAGTTATTTTAATATGTTGTTGTGAAATAAAACTAGTTTGTTGGGACAGCTGACTATGTGTAAGTTCCAAATGTACCATGAGCAGATGCAACTCAGTGGTCTGAAGTCTGCAGTCATGAAGTCTTAGGGAAAATATCCAGAGAAGTGAAATGTATGTTTGATTTTTCTCCTCCTTGATGAACTCTTATGTATTTATTTTAATGGAAAGGGAACCAGAGACTTTGCTGAACCAGAGACTCTCAGACATGGGGCAGAGCTGCTACTTGCTCTCCCTGTGCCCAGCCGCTCATGAGGCACCGGGGAGTCATGGCGGGTTCTTGTCCTGGCCCGCCACCCCAGCGGGAGCCTCACAACAAGCCAGGCGACCCCCTACTCCATGGGGGACACCATTTTCCACATCGGACTTCCCTATCATCACAACTCCACCCAGCAGACCAGACTATCACAGCCCAGCTCACTTGGCCTCTAGCGGCCGTGTAGTTTATAAATAAATGCTTTATTTAGAGGTGACTACAAGAGTATGCCACCTGCCGGCAAGCCTGGCAAGCTGCTCGTGTCGTATTTGATATGCCAAATACCAGTAACATTTATATTAGGTCATTCCCATGACCTAATATAATTGTCTGAGGCTCTTTATGTTCCTGGAGCAAGCAGATGCCTTTGGGTTCTACTAGCATGAGACAGGACATATGGAGATATTACTGGTGCCCGCTCTAGCAAATAGATGATAAACGGGAAGATAGTGATAGATAGTGGAAGACGGAAATATTAGAATACATGAAGTGAACAAATATAGATGACCTATTTAACATAATTGCAATTTACACATTTCAATTTTAAAGGATCACACATACAGTCACTTTTACTTTTTGTTTAATCTATCTCCAAAGACAGCAAAATAAGCCAAAAAAGGAGTAAAATAATAAAGCTGGGAAACAGTGATAAATTCTAGAAAGCATCATCATGTGTCAGGGAGCCTGATATTGATATTCCCAACAATATCAGGGAAGAAGTTCTCTTATACCTCTGAAGCCAGAGGGGAATGGATAAAAATTCAGGAGTCCACCACAGTTTTAAAAGGCTTTTACTCTCACAGGTTCTTATATTCAATCCCGTAACAGGAAAACTTCGGGACTTAAGGTTTCTAGCTGAGACCCGCCACATGTAGGTTTAGAATTCTGGCCAAGCTGGGTGCTACAACATGTTAAGGCAAAATGGGAAAGAGAACGGAGAAGGGGGGAGAGGAGAGGCAGAGAGCAAAAAGAAGCCAAAATAACCAAAAAGCCCTTTCTCTTTTCTCCTAGTTTATTTCATAGATAGAATCCTGCCCAAACCTTCCATCCCAGCCTATCATGGCCTGGGTTATCAAGAGATGAAGCCAGGTAAATGACCCTATTGAAATATAGATCTTCAGGTGGGCTCTATGGCTTAAGCTTCACAAATGCCAGAGCTGACTCCCTGAGATAAAAATCTCCCTAGCAGAGTGGAGAGGTGCTGCATCTCTGAACCAGAAATCAGTTCAGAATGTAATTTGTATAAAATGGGATTAATACTTCTTACCATAAATATATAGTTAGCGGATTCTGACTTTAGATCCTACTAAGGTCCAAAATCCATCAGAATAATTCACTTTGGTATTACTTTTAGAATCAGAGACACGTCAGTTTGTGACATACATATCTACATGTATGTCACTCATGGGGACCCATGGTAGCAGGAAGAGTATTGAACTGGGGAAAACAAGATTCATAATATTCATGATAAAAATATTTATGCCCTATAAAATTATGAAATCAATCCAATTTTACCCAAGCTCCCATTATGTCTGCTCTGGAGATTCCCTAAAGGCTGAGAGTAGCTCTTCACATAAGCTAAGTGTAGCTGGAGCCAAAGGCTCAGTAGGACGTGTCACTCAACACTCATGAACTGAAAATTTCCCAGACTAAAACAAGTATAAGAAAGAGACTAAGTCTAAGAAAGAGAGCAAAAAAGTTTATAAATAAATGTAAAACTAAAATCTAGCTATTCTGCTGTCAAGTAGTTTTTTATAATTAGGAAATATAATTTGGTGGAGCAAATAAAAAGGGTGCTGACTAAGGTAAAAGAAAAAAGTGTTGATTTACTAATTTTAACACATTTAATGACATGGTTATTGTTTATAATAATAATCTATTTTTTAAAAATACACTATTTTCTTCAATAGTAGTTTCATAATGTGTTTTTAAAAATTCAGCAGATTTCAAACTTTCTTTTACATGTTTAGTATATTCCATTTAGTGTATACTTTCTATGACTACAGAGTTCTGGTTGTTTAACTTTGAAGTTATACTCTTATTGTATAACTCGGTAACCCAGTGAGTTCATCTAAATTTAACTAGTGCTTTTCAATGTAATTAGTGATTTTCACATCTCCCCTGTATGAGGTGTAACTAGTTAAATGGATAATGAAAGTGGCTAAGAACTGAGATAAGGAGAACTTAAAAAAAGGAAAACAGTTTAAGTATTTCCCTCTTTGACCTTACACCTATATGCAACCAGGCTACAGTCTCTGACTCGTAATGGGTGTTCTCCAGAAAATCAAATAAGCAGCAGTTCTTTATATGTGATGAGAGAATAAAGGATAGCCAAGCAAGAAAGTAGATACCAGGAGCAGTAGACTCCAAGAGCATGGAAAGAATAGATAGCAATGATCGGTCAGAGAGCACAGTATATTTTGGATACTGTAGGGTCACAAGTTTTCTGGACATCATAGGGCAAGATGATCAAGAAATAGACCAGGCTATGGAAATAGGACATTGGGAACTCAGTGGCTCCTTTTTTAAGCTGTTAAATAATAAAGCATGATCATTGTCTGGAATTCTATATGCTAGTTTGACAGATAGTTCTCAAGGGCACATTCATACTAGAAGTTAGATCTGATTTGTTGTCTCTCAATGTGAATTATTAGAAAATATTTCAAGTTTTCTTTTAGACTTATGTTTTATTTCACTATTTATACTGTTGCTTTGGAGAGTAAAATTTCAGATTCATTAAAATACTGAAGATGTAAATGTGCTACCGAAATATACATATATCTAAGAATCAATTGTCAAAATACTGTCTGGTGACTTTAGGAGATTATTCCTGAAGGTCAAGAAATTTCCATGGGAAAAAAAAAAAACATTGAGGGGCCGGAGTGATAGCCCAGTGTGTAGGGCGTTTGCCTTGCACACAGCCGGCCTGTGCTGGCCCGGGTTCAATTCCCGGCATCTCATATGGTCCCCGAGCACCGCCAGGAGTAATTCCTGAGTTCAGAGTCAGGAGTAACCCCTGAGCGTTGCCAGGTGTGGACCCCCAAAAAAAGCAAAAAAAAAATACCAAATGATTCCATTTTATTCATTGAATTACTCTTAGCTTTTAAATATTTTATTTTATAAACATAATAATAAATTTAGCATAGTTTGTGATAACCTCATGCTTGTCAAGTGCTTTATAATACAATCTAGTATTTCACATTCAGATTAGGACATATTTGTCAAGTACTTTATAATGCAAGCTAGAATTTCACATTCATACACCAATTTGTTTGATAATAACCAGAGAAAAGTTAGTGGGAAATTTACCAAAGACCTAATAGGAGCTCAGAGTTTATAATTTTTTGTTATACTTTTATTTCTTCCTACTTTTGGAAAGGATAGTGGTGATATTCAGAATCTAGCAGCTGAGGAGAAAAACATAAATTTGACTCTCAACTGTGAAATCTGTGCATCTTAAAGAATCAAGTATGGTCTACTTTGCTTAGAAATTTTGCTTTCTTATATCAGGGTACAGTATAAAACCTGATTTCAATTTTTCAATTACCTTAAATTCTTAGTTAACATATCATTTTGAACCATAATAAATTTTAAAATATTTCCAACAAATAGCATTTGATAAATTTTTCCTTGCAAAAATTATAATTTAGACTGGTTGTCTTTGATTTTTAAAAAAAGCACTATAGAGTTTTATACAAGAGCAATGTATTTTTAGTATTTTATTTAGTTCATTTGCTTTTCTTCATAAAAACTAACACATGCAGAATTTCTAAAAATTTAAAAATAATTTATAAAATATAATGAGACTTGGTGTATTAGCTCTTAATGATATTTGCATCTACATTAACACAAAAAGATGCTAAGTATGGAATTTAAAGAAGATTGTAGTCTTGAAAGATTCTTTGAATTTGTTTCAAAGTGGTTGCCTATTCTGTTGAGCATTCCCTTTCTATGAATTTCATTTTGTCCCAGTAATTTGCTTCGAAGAAAGTTGGTTCAGAGCAAATGCAATTTTATAAATCAAATGTCAAACAGGATCCAGAGGATATTACAGAAATTAAGGCACAAGCCTTGTAGTCTATCTACCAAGGTTTTTTAACTAGGCCAAATATCTTCCCCTGATTGATCTCTGAGCACTCAGCATGAAGAAACTCATATGTACTGCTGAGTGTGCACCCCCGACAAACAAACAAAACAGAAATATAAAAAATAATACACGTACAACCATCTTTTTGTGAAATGCCATGCAAGGTAAATTATACGTTATTCAAATAATTTGTTCTCTTTTCTTTTTAAAAAGAATTTTGCCCCTCTTCCCCTCTTTTCTTTTAAGAAGATGAATTTGATTTGTGTTATTAGTAAAATAAAATGAACAAAAGTTTAAATAGCTTGAGCATGAAAAATATTCTGAATTATTTTTGGTGACTATATAATACAGAGTACTAAGAAGCTGAGCTGTTATAATTAAAATGAGTTTTTAGTTAAAATTTAAATATATATATATATTTATCTGAAAAATATTATTAATGGCATGTATTGATGAAAGCACATATTAGACGAAAATATGTAATAGAGTTAATTTTCTAGAAAAAAAATAGAAACTCTTATTTGTGCATTTCCAAGAGGACACACTTAAAATTAGACATATGTATTTTTAAGCTAGTGATATTAGAACGCTATTATTAAAATTTTCTTTTGATAAAAATTGAAATATTCAATGATTGAAGTTACATTTTTATATTTAGTCTGCCCAAACACAAAAGCCCAGTTCCAGATGGGTTCACTAGAAAATTCTACCAAACCTTTAAGGAAGACCTACTGCCTGTCCTGTTCAATTCTTCCAGGGAATAGAAGAAGCAGAAACACTCCCAAACAGCTTCTACGAGACATATATCACCCTGATACCCAAAACAGGGAGAGACAACACAAAGAAGGAACATTACAGACCAATCTCCTTGATGAACACAGATGCTAATATCTTCAACAAAATACTAGCAAACAGAATCCAAAGTCATCAAAAAGATCATACATCATGACCAAGTAGGATTCATCCCGGGAATGCAAGGATGGTTGAACATTCACAAATCAATCAACATAATACATCATATCAATAAGAGAAAAAATAAAAACCATATGATCCTATCAAAAGATGCAGAAAAAGCATTTGACAAGGTGGTCCAGCGCCCATTCATGATTAAAACCCTCCGGAAAATGGGAATTGAAGGAAGCTTCCTCAAGATAGTCAAAGCCATCTACCAAAAGCCCACAGCGAGTATCATTCTCAATAGGGAAAAATTGAAAGCCTTCCCCTTAAGATCAGGAACATGACAAGGATGCCCTCTCTCACCTCTTTTATTTAATATAGTACTGGAAGTACTCGCCATAGCAATCAGAGAAGAAAAGGACATTAAGGGCATCCAGATAGGCAAGGAAGAAATCAAGCTATAATTATTTGCAGATGACATGTTTAATTAAAAAGATTTTAGGGGCCAGAGTGATAGTACAGCAGGTAGGGCACTTACCTTTCATGTGGCCAACCTGGGCCCAATCCCCAGCGTCCCATATTGTTCCCCAAGCACTACCAACAGGAATTCCTCAGTGCAGAGCCAGGAGTAACCCCTGAGCATTGCCAAATGTGTGGCTCAAAAAACAAAAAGACAGTTTAAAAAAAATATATATATATATATTTAATGTAACTAGTTGTTATAATTGTGTAAATGTAGTTGTATTAAACCTGGAAAAAGTATCAATTAAATATAGAAATATAAAACAAAAGGAAAGTAATGTAAAATGTTTCATTTTAAGGTGAACATTTTGATGAACAACATGAACAAGACTGCATGTCAGTGAATATGTCCCCAAAAGTGATTATGGACAATATCTTCTTCCCACGTAATAAGAGGGAAACATAAAGGGAAGTTGAATGTTACTTTTTTCTTGTTTAAGTAAATCAGTTCTGGTTTGGCCCCTTCTCCCACCTGGATCTCTAGCAGTGTCATTGTTGCCAAAGTAGAGCTTTCCTGTTTGGTCGATTCAATTAGAAAAAAGTAGTACAGGATAAGTACACAAGACCCTGGATTACGTGGGATGCATAGATTTTAGGACAGAATATTGATATAAGAACTGGTAGATTATCCTTATGTGTAACAAAGATACAAGAGATAAAGATATCACTAAATAATTAATATTTTTGCATTTATTAATATATCTACTTCAAACTGTGGGAGATGTGTGAATAAGATCTTCAGCTAATTTGAATCTAGTCTTCCTTTTAGACTTATTTTATTACATTGTACAGTACTGTGGTGAGATCATGTGACTCTTGATGCTAAAATTTTTGAATAATTAGATTTGTCTTTGGATCATTTGATCACTTGACATCCTGTTATTCATGGATTTGCTTGAGCGGGCTCCAGTAACATTTCCATTTGACCCTATCACGTGCCAGTGTTGCCCAATGGCATCTGGTTGCTTCACAAATACGAAGAGCCTCAAACCATTCAGGGTTTGACAAAGAAGTCTGACCATCTTGTAGGTGGGCAGCCACATGATCTTTTGACATCCCATGGGATCCAGCCAGTAACAGCTCTAGTCCAGTGGTCGTCTCCAAATCACATTACATGTCCAGCCCATCTGATTTTCGATGCCTTGTCAAATGAAACAGCGTCCCGGGCTCTGGAACAGCCACAGAGGTCGAAGATCCGATTCCTCTTTCACTTGAGTGAGGCATGATATTCCAAGCATAGCTCTTTCGGTTCCTCTTTGGGAGACCCAAATAGCATTCTCATCCTGCTTTCACAGGGTCCAGTTCTCTGAGATGTATGTTAATGCAGGGAGATTGGTGAAGTTGAAGAGATATGCCCGGAGCCGGAGGTTCTTCGTCTTTTTAGCTATTTCTTTGATGTTTTTGAAGGCATTCCATGCTGCTCTCTTCCTCCTGCACAGCTCAGGTTTTAGGTCGTTCATCATGTTGACTTCTCCACCTAGGTACACATAACTGCTGCATTCAGAGATGTCTGTTCCATAGAGAGTGAATGAGGCCTCTGGAACTAGTTCATTTTTATGAACATAGTTTTGTTGTGATTCAGTTGTAGACTTACCTTTCCACATTCTTGGTCAAAGTCAGCCAGCATTTGTGCCGCTTGGCTGATGTTTGGTGTTATTAGAACAATGTCATCAGTGAAGCAGAGGTAGTGTAGTTGATGACCATCTATCTTCACTAAATTCCTTCCCATTTCTAATTGTCGCATGGTGTTCTTGAGGGTGGTGCTGAAGAATTGTGATGAAATGGTATTACCCTGGCAAACCCCCTGTTTTGACATTGATGATCACTTCTTTGTAGAATGCTGAGATCCTGGTGGTGAATCTGTGTTACATCTCACAAAGGACCTTGATGTATTGTGTGTCAGGGTACACTGGGTGCCCCAACAAAATCCGGGAGCAGGGTGTAGGAATCCCCCTTCTGCCCAGGGATAGGCAGCTTGCAGACGGAGAAAGACACTAGAATCCAGCAAATTTCGAAAGGATTTACTCTCATAGGTTCTGGTATACAATCCAGTAACAGGAAAACCCTGGACCTAGTTTCTTAGCTGGGTCCCAGGTTTAGAATCCTAGGCCAAGTTGGCTGCCACCACATGTTAAGGCCCAACAGGACTGAGAACGGAGAGGAGAGGGTGAAAAGGCAAAAGGAGAAAGAGCATGAAGAAAGTAGGCTACAGCTTTTATATCCCTACAAAACAGACCCCTACATCAATAGGAAGCAGTTGTGTTAATTCCCCTCAGGTAACTTCTCATGACCTCACCTAGGTCCTTTGAGATGTTATTAATGCCCAGCCAAGATCTGCCTTGGAAAAGTGCATGCAGGGTAGAGTGGGGAGGGGAATATGAGATGAACTGTATCTCAGAATACAAAGGCATGCAACTGTACCAAGGGATATTCCATAGCCAGGTATATATTTCTCCAAGCCTTCACAAGATTCTCATCTTTACTTCATAGTGATTTTGTATATTAACCTTTAAACTTATTAGAGAGCTACGTGTGCTTTCTTGGAGGCAAACAGCATTTCTCTCTAGTGTAATTACTTACAGATCCAACAAGGCCAGGTAAATATGCTAGTAAGATCTAGCCAGTCCCACAATGATTGTGCAGCATGAGAGAAAATATTTATAGCAGCTAACATAGATACATGGTCAGACGAACTGCCACATTCAAGCTATCCTCCTCTTATCTACAAAGTGGCCTGCAGGAGGCAACTCCAGGCTAGATGCAGAGGTTCTGGCAACAGTGTACTGCAATAATAATGCAGATATCTGGCCTTCTCTCCCCAAAAAAAAAAGCATCAGCCAGACTGGCCAGAGAGAGCTCCAGGGATGGAGCACATGTTTTGCATGTGGGAGGCTCAGATTGGATCCTTGGAACTACTTGGTCCCCTAGCACTGAACAGGAGTAGCCTGCCAGGTTTGGCCCAGAACAGAAACAAAAAATATTACAAACAAAAATAAACTAGACACAACCTTCCACTGAGCCTCCTGTCCTATTACATAGTAGTTACTGAACCATTGTTTTAACACTGCATAAGAATTTTGCATTGGAGGAAGATTATTTTAGTGAAAAGTGCAACTATTTGTAGACTCTATACAGTTCTAGACAGGTTCTAACTGATACCCATCTTCCCAGTAAGCCTAGCAAGAAGCCAGAGCAACCTACACATCATGCGGTCAGTCATTCTCAACATTTAGACTTCATAATTCCTCAGAGCTCCATCCAGGAGAAAACTTGATCTTTCCCCTATAAGTTTCATCAGTAAACGCTCGAGATGAGAGCCTTCTACTGATAGTATACCACCTACACGGCAGAGCCTAGCAAGCTACCCATGTTTTGTTTGTTATGCCAGAAACTAGTAACAATTATGAACCTCAATTCCATGACCTGAAGAATGGTTTGAGGCTCTTCCTCTCCCTGGAGCAAGCAGATGCCATTGATTGCTACACTTGCTTGTGACAGGACGTAGGGAGATGTTACTGGTGCCCGCTTGAGCAAATCGATGAACCACAGGAAGACAGTGACAGTGACAGATCTCTTTATAATGTATAGTTTTCTACATTTTTACGTGCTAAATGTGCCTAGTAGAACCTCAATAATCCCGTAGCTTAGAAGAAGAAAGAGTCTTACTCACATTTAGGGGAGTTGCCTTCGGTATCTATCTTAGTCTCAACGTTTTTCTTCTCCGTATCTTTCATCTTGGGACCTAAACGAGAGTATTAGACAATGACAAAAGCACAAGCTCAAATTTGCATGATACTGTCCAGCTTCTAGTTAGAGACTCAGATGTTATACTTCATAAAGCACTAGGTTTACTCACATGTTATACTCATATGTAACACTAGTTCAAACCAACCCTATATTTAAAACAAAACATGAGTGCTCCCAGAGGGAGGAACTTCACTGTAACATGGAAAAGGATGCAAAGGCATCATTCTATTACAGGGAGAGTGTGGTGATATGAGAGCAGTGATGGAAGCAAACAGGAAAGGAAGGAAGAAAAGCTTATTTTGGGGGGGTGAGGGGTCATTAGCACTAAATAACTTTTGATTAATCAACTTTAATATGTGTATTTTATGTAGTTCTATTAACCTAAGAACATTTAAAGCATTTTCCAATAATATAAAATAATGGGCTCCATATTTGAAAGTAATGAATTCCTCGAAAATTAATTGTTCCAGATAGGAGCAAGCCCTGATCTTAACTAGAGGATGTTCTAAACAAAAATAAGCAATAAGAATTGGTTATTCCTCTGAATATTTCCTGAGAGTGTTTCTATAATAACTATTTTCCTCCACATATAATGTGAAATTATTTTAGGAGTTTTTCTATAGTAATATACATTGTAGTACATAGTTAGGATATGGAAGCAACCAAAATGTGCTGTGATATACAAATGGATAAAGAAGTACTCAGACCCATGGTATTTATACATAATGGAATACTATAAGAAACTGGAGGACATCATACAAAATGAAACAATTCTGGAGAATACCCAATGACTTCACACACTATGTCATATAGAGAAATAATGTATTTAAATGTAATGTTTTAAATATGTATAAAATATATATTTCATATATGATATAAAATAATATTTATATAAATATACACATATATAAACACTGTGGTTTAAAAAGTTGTTCATAATACAAAAAGTTGTGGCATTTAGGCTTTAAGTGTTCCAAATAGTCCCACAATCAGTGTGACCTTCTTTCCATCTGAGAGAGATCTTCTCCCCAGTTTCCCAAAGATCCCCTCAAGCTTGCCCCATTAGTAAGAACAAAGAATTTTTTTTTTTGACCTTTTGGGTCACACCCAGAGATGCTCAGGGGTTACTCCTGGCTCTGCACTTAGGAATTACTCCTTTCGGTGCTCGGGGGACCATATGGGATGCCAGGAATTGAACCCAGGCTGGCACAGGTCAGCCGGCCAGGTGCAAGGCAGACGCCCTACCCTATGGGCTATTGTCCGCCCCAAGCACAAACAAATTTACTTCATTTTGCTTGCTACAATAAAATGGCAAGTGGAATTATCGAAAATAGATCAATTAAATTCACTCATGTTGATTGTCATTTCTCACAATCTTGATACAAAGTCATTGTCTGAGGGTATGCAAGGTTGTCTGGTGGTGCTGGTTGAGTCTTTTGTGCTATTGTTTTCACTCACTGAGCTTGACAGTCTTGGATGCAACTTTCCCATCAAATTTGCTGTGCTCCTATTGGATTTTACAAGGAGCACTGTGAAATATGGAGGAGGTATCATGAGGCAGCATACTCACTATATGCTCTGAGAGCTGTGGAGGTAGCTGTTCCATTTGTAGGTTGTAAGAGGTGTCCGATTAGTGTGTTGCTGAGCCTCTCCTCTGGTAGGAAGGGGAATCTGCACACCACCATTATGAGAAAGTCTAAGTTTTCAGCCCAGAGACCTTGGATGATTTGTGGATCAGCTTCTTTTCCCTTATATGAATGCACATTGTGTTCATAAAAAATATATATCTCTTTAATTTTAATTTTGCAGAAAATTCAATTCCATTTTTAACATATAAAACCAAGTAAGGAAATAAAACATGATAAAGTAGTTTAATTTACATAATCTCAGTTTTGCTTCCTAAGTAGAATAGAGTGAAGATAATGATGAGAGCAACTCACTATTCATAAAGCAACCTGTAACTCTATGTCTCTTGCTGACACATTCAGAATATTTATTGTATGGAGAGAGAATTATTAGCAATGCGTTGATGCTCTGATCAGTATAGTATCAAGCATTTCAAGTGCTTAATTATAAGTTAAACGTGAAAACACATTTTGAATAGGTGACCTACTCTGCGGCCTACAGAAACATATACAGTTTTTGAAACTGAACAGGTTGATAGTGGATTACCAAGAGATTATTTCAGAACTAATTTTCTGTACTGGATTAGTGAAGGTTCCTATGGTTCATTAATGCTTATCTCCCTTAGAAATCTTGTTATTTATCTAACTTTTTCAATTTATTAAAAATCCTATGAGGATTTTGAACTAGAATAAAATTAAAAGAAATTTAAGTACAATTTAAAATCTACTATTCCATGATTTCAATAGAAAGTTATGAGAAGGTAATGCTATTCAAACATTTTAAGTATATTTATACTATTGTACACACTCATTGTGTATTAGGATTCACATGAACATTTATTATTAAAGTATTTATATGAAAATAGATTAAGCAGGAAGAAAGCATCCCTTAAATATTGAAAAGTGTTGGGGCCAAAGTGATAGCGCAGTAGGTAGGATGTTTGCCTCACACATTGCCAACCTGGGTTGGATCCTCGATCCCATTGTGATCTCCAAGTCTGGCAGGAGGAGTGATCTCTTTGTATAGATCTAGGAGTAAGCCCTGAGCACCTCTGGTGACCCCCAAAAAAAAATAACCCATAATATATGTAAAACTATAAATATCTTTTACAAAGGTGTTGTAGTTACAGAAATGGGTACAATAAAAATGGTTAAAATTAAAATGTTTATAATGAAGCAAAGGAAAACTCTAGGTAGAAAGCCAATGCCAGCAGTGTTTCAGATTGAAAAGGCAGTGACCACAGGTCTTCCAAAGATATTAATAGGTAGTGTATATAGCTCTAAATTTCTAAATGTTAAACAAAATGCAAGTCATAATACAATATAAGATTTGTCATAATAACCATTTATCAGAATAACCATTATACCCATAATAACTTTAACTTACTCTTCATAAGAAGACACATACTTCTGGAACTTATATTTGAACTAAATTTCTTCTATGACTTTTTGGGTAATACATTATCCAAAAGGACGATCTGCAATATAGTAGACAAGATCTCAAAATAAAGTACTATAAGAACATATAGCATATTTAATTTATCTTTTCAAAGTGTACTCCTTTGGAGTGATTGAAAGCAAAAATACTGAGTAATACCAGCAGAGTATTTCTATATTAAGCCAAAATAATGCATCAAATTTTATTGATAATTATCACACTATTTCTTTACATTAAATTTTGACGTTTTTGAGTATTGATTCTGTATTACTTATAATAGGAAAATTGACAGTATAATACCTTAACTATAGTTAATTTACTTCTATTTTCATATGAGTTAGATGTTATACTGCATGTAATTAATTTCATAAAATGAACTTTCTAAACTACCGTTAGGTACTTTTTAGTTAGAAAATCGTTCTATTTCTTGAAAAGCTCTACCTCTAATATTGTTTTTTTATTCTTTTTGGGTCACACCAGGCAATGCTCAGGGGTTACTCCTGGCTCTGCACTCAGGAATTACTCCTGGCGGTGGTCAGGGGACCATATGGGATGCCGGGATTAAACCTGAGCCGACATGGGCCGGCGCGTGCAAGGCAAACACCCTACCCGCTGGGCTATAGCTCTGGCACTACCTCTAATATTGTGCAGAAAACTCTGTCTTGGTTGCTTATATTTTAGCTACAATATTGTAAACTCTTTTTGCATCAGAAAAAGGAATTCTAGTAGTTTAGAGTCCAGGAGAAACTAAACTGTACTCCTCAGATCTTTCTTTTCTCTGTTCATGGTTTTTGGGTTCTACATGGTGGTGCTTAGGACTGAGCTTCTGATCTGTTCAGAAGGATCACTCCCAGTGGGGCCAGAGTGCAGAGAGACTGATGAAGCCACTTTGAAAAGACAAGTGCCTTACCCACTATACTATCCCTCCAGTCCCACGGAACTCTCTTTGTAAGATAAGTGTTAATTTTGACTGTGAATTAAATACACACAGCATGTAGGCATGCACACATTGCATGCATACACACATTCTAGTAATAAACAACCTCAAAAAATTTAGATAAAATTGGAGACATGAAATTTCTTCTAGAATGAAAATTAATCGAAATAGGCCATGAGAAAATTGTAGTGTTTTTTGCTTTTGTCTGAACAGGCAATAGGTAATAACAGAAATATTCAAAAAAGATAAAATATGATCGTTGATATATTAATGCATATCCTTGAAAAGTAATTACTTAGAGTTAAAATATATAGACTTGAGCTTACTAAAGTATATGATTAAAATGATGATTAAAATCACTCTATCACTGTCTTCCCGTTCATCATCGATTGACTCGGCGGGAACCAGTAAGATCTCCACATGTCCTGTCTCATGCTAGTAGAGTCCAAGGGCACCTGCTTGCTCCAGGAACATAAAGAGCCTCAAACCATTCCATCAGGTCATGGGAATTTTTTAAAATATGAAAATTATATATAGTAAGGTCACTAATAAATGTGCATAACTTTCTCTGCATCACTGAAATAAAAATATACATTATTGAGATGCATCTTTAACTTGATCAAATATATTATTTCATATGTTAAAAATAGTGGTATACTGGTAACAGTTAAACAACCAGCTGGCGGAGACGAAGGACTGTTTCTGCAATCATGTTTGTTGCTTTCTGTGAAAACACTGTCACCATGGTCAAAGCAATCCAAGATGGAAATAGAGGGATGCAGTTGGCTTCTGTGTGCTGGTGCACTTGGTCCTGCTCCAGCTCACCGCTGTTTGCATCTATGGAGTTAATACATTAGAAAATAAGAATTTCAAAATGAAGAGTTCATAAGTGCTCGTTTCATTAGGTGTTTTTTGATGATGCCATACGCTATTTCACCTTTGGAATTAGCATTGCATACTAGAAAAAAAAATAAAATGCAAACAACGTCAAAATTAAGTATGCAATTTGGTAAAGTTTGACACATGTCCACATCAGTAATGAACATTTCCCCACACCAGCCCCAAAAGTTTTTTGTGCCTTTTTTTTTTTTTTTTTGCTCTTTTGGGTCACACCCGGTGATGCTCAGGGGTTACTCCTGGCTCTGCACGCAGGAATTACTCCTGTTGGTGAACAGGGGACCATATGGGATGCCATGTGCAAGGCAAACGTCCTACCCATTGTGCTATTGCTCTGGCTCCCATGTACTTTTGATTTATAATTCCTCCAGGCATTTCCTTCATCTAGGACAGTCATTGATCTGCTCTGTCACTATAGGTTAGTTTTAATTCTCTAGAATTACCTAAAAAGGGTATAATGCTATCTGTACCTTTTCTGTCTTCTATGAATTATTACTCATTCATTGTTCCCGGGGGGACCATATGGCATGCCAGGGATCAAACCCTGGTCGGCCATGTACATGGCAAATGCTCTCCTATCACTCTGGTTCAGAAGTTGCCACTGTTGAGACATAAGTTGAATTATTTGCAGTTCTATTTGCAGTTCTAATTTGGAGCTAGTCAGAGCTACACCCAGCAGAAAAGCTGATCTTTTCCCATTTCATGTGCCTGCTTTGCAGCTGCATGGTTCATCAATACATGAACAAGATGAGAGGCTACTTCAAGAGTTTCCCACCTGCACGGCAGAGTCTGGCAAGTTACCCGTGTTGTATTTTATATGCCAAAAGCCAGCAACAATTACAGAACTCATTCCCATGACCCGAAGGATTGGTCTGAGGCTCTTCGTGTTCCTGGATTGAGCAGATGCCCTTGGGCTACACTAGCATATGACAGAACGTATGGAGATGTTACTGGTGACCACTTGAGCAAATAGATGAGCAATTGGAAGACAAGTGATACAAGTGAAGTGATACATTAAAAATAAAGACATAATTATTTTTCATATAACAAATGTACAAAAATAATTTAATATTTATTACAAATCTATATATAATGTCAAATTATGTCAAGGAGGAAGTGCTTGGTAAGTAGTGTTACATTCCTGAGAAATACAATTTTTATTAGACCATGTAGATTGTGGTAGAATTAAAATAGGTCTTCAAAACCTTCCTTATTTTTCAGAGAAGTTCACTAAGGTGTCAAACTATAAAACCTTATTTATATTTGGACATTTACAATTTTAGATTTCCCATTCTAGATTTCTGAAATAACCCTAATAGGTAAAGATAATGTTACTGAACTCATTACTTCTGATGGCATTTGAAGATGTTTTACAAACTGTCTTATTTTATTGTGCCATCACAAGAAAAATGAAACAGTATAGTAAAACGTATCATTAACCAGATAGTTGTGACATGTTATAAAACACTTTAATATGATTATTCTACCAACAAAGTGTGTAATTTAATTTTGTCTGGTTAATCTCTAAATTAAAAAGTCAGATAAAGGAGCGATTTTTTTCTAGATAAGTCTAAAATATTTGTTTATGCTTCTATCTGCTGTCTTAAAAATAGTTTTTTTTTAAAAGTATGGTGAAGCATTTTTTCCTTAGAAATTTAATAATGCAGCTAATTCGTTTTTATAATTTGCTTAGTATTGGGTGAAATGTTAGGTTTACATTGCATATAAAATATATAAATAACATGGTTGTTCAGTGATTTCAGTTCACAATTCAAATTGTCTGGAAGTCATTAGGTGGAAATCTTGAGGGTTTCATTACGAAAGTTTATTAGATGTTCTGGTGAAAACCAGGAGGCATTTTTATCATTAGATTTCTCTTGGCTCAAGAATCTTGGTTACATTTCTTGTCTCTTGATTAAATTTATTAGAACCCTAGGGCTTCTAACTTGCAAAAAAGTATGTGCAAATATGTTTTTAATGAAAGCACTCCATATTTGTAAATAAAATGCCCATATATAATTAACATTACTATTATATGAATAAGGCACATTTTAAAATTCTACAATCACTCTTCACTACTTCAAATCCAGTTGGAGTTTTTATTGCCAGATCACTGACTTGATGTTTAAGATGAAAAACATTTAGAAAAAAAAGAAAGAAGGTGAATCTCTGTTTTACCAGTATGTGATATAATACTGCTTAAAATGTATCCTCATAGTATGATACTAATATCCAAGGCAAGACAAAACATGGATCAGGAGGCCTTGTCAATGGGTAGAACCTACTGCAAATGTGTGAGTCAGAGGTTAGGCAATACAGAGAACACCATCACAGACCTGAGCATTGAAATAGACAAAAGGATATGCATGATAACCTCTAACTGCATGTATTGCAAGCCTCACTGTGTAAAAAGGGAGAGAGGGAGACAGAGACAGAGAGACAGAGAGACACAGAGACTGAGACAGAGACACAGAGAGACAGAGACAGAGAGAGAAGTGAAAATTGCCTGCCATAGACGCAGGATGGGTGGGGGGTGGGAATCATGGGACATTTGTGGAGGGAAATGGGCACTGGTGGAGGGATGGGTGCTGGAACACCGTATTATTGAAACCCAAATATGAACACTTTTGTAACTGTAAACAAAATAAAATGTAATTTAGTGGAAAAAACATATTCTCAGTAGTAACTTTCAAAAACCAGCATCAACACACATGCTATTAGTCTTTTCTTCTGTGTCTAATTCATTGATATAATGGACTTGTAAGACATTTACATATATCTTAGGGTCTGCATTGAAAATACGTGGGTATGAGATGGAGCACAAATAGAGATGACCTAGGTCATATGGGGGAAACTAACCTCTCGATGTGTAGGCTACAAATGAGTAAGTGTGGAACATAAGGCTCTAATGCCTGCCAAGATAAATACATGGAGACTAATTTTTTGGTTTTGTTAAATCACTCAACGTTTTTCTATCTCCATTCTCAGTAATTTATGGAAAATACTTGCAGTAATTGTTTTTATTTAGTTTGGGAGATGTCTCCCAATGGATACTCTGGAATTTCAGGGCTCCATCAGGCCCTGCAGTTCGATGCTAAGACAGGGGAAAATGGTACTAATTGTAATGGGAGCCTTCAGGACTACATACAGGCATTATTGGTGACTATGTGGTTCTAGGGACAGAATTGCTGCCTAATTCATGAAAATCATGTACATTAATCTCTACTATAAATGAAGCTCCTTTGGTAATTGTTTTTAATGTCCAAGGACTGCCTTTGTGATGTTTTTATATTGTTTTGTAGTTATACTGAACCATCTTTCACATAATCCTTTTTTATCCTTTGACTCTTAAAAAGCAGTGCTCTTTTCTCAAGAATTATAATGTTTGTAATAGCCACATACATAAATTCCCATTTTTCAACTTTTATGAAATATATTATAATTAAACTAAGAAACTTGGCTCTTTAAAAATTTGTTATCTGATTGGAATAATGAGACAAAAATAAGAAATATAAAATATTTATATGGATATTGACAGAACCTCTGATGAAACTAAGGAAGTTTATCAAAAAATCCTAATAACTGGAGGTGATGCAGTCTGAAATGAGATATACTTCTGATTCTGAGATTTCACATTGGAAATATAGAAAAAATAAGTAATATGTCCATCATTTCTTTGGTATCTGCAAATTTTATGATTTTATTGTAATTATTATCTGTTCTTGTTTCTGACTTAAACTACAAGTTGTAAAATCACCAGTAATTTCATTATTTCAATGTTCTTAAAAGTATGGATATATATTATATTTAATATATATTAAATATAATATATATATTATATTTAATATATATTAAATATAATATATTATATATATTATATATAATAAACCAATATTGGGTATTGATATAATTTATTTATAGTTTATTTTAAGTATTTTTGAGATTTTTTGTTAAGGTATAGTGATTGATAAGACTGCTAGTAATAATTTTTATGCCTGTATATTTTTTAGCACCATGGTTACTACCAGTTTCTTTGTCACCTAACCAATGCCCCAAGAATCCCTTCAACCAACCCTCTCTCAAGTAGTCAGCTGCTATTATTCAGCAGCTCAGTCCTTCTGTTGAGGTTTTCAAATTTCAATTACCACACTATTAATTTCCGTCACTTCCTGTAGTTTTCTCATTTGTTTTCATACTTTTTGTTTGAAAGGAAGTGCTTCACTAACTACCTTTACCATTGTTTCTTTAAGGTCACTAAAGTCCTAATTGCGGCATCTCCAAAGGTATTTTGTGAGTGATTACAAAGCTAGTTGGTACATGTAGAGTCTTATGAGTAATGGTTTTCATTCATGAGCTGGTTAGCCTGCTACAGTATATCCGTATTGTGTTTTCTATGTTCTAAGGGTTAATCTTTTGGGTCACACCCGCGATGCTCAGGGGTTACTCCTGGCTCTGCCTCAGGAATTACTCCTGGCGGTGCTCGGGAGACCATATGGGGATGCCGGGGATCGAACCGAGCCGGCCAGGGCCGCGTGCAAGGCACGCCCTACCCGCTGGACTATCGCTCGGTCCCAGGATGCTGGTCCAGAGACTCAGACATGGGGCAGGCGTTCCGCTCTCCTGGCCCAGCGTCATGGGCAGTCGGGGCTGGTGGGTTCTGCCTTGGCCCACACCGGCGACCTCACAACCAGCCAGACCACCCCACCCACTCCAGGGTGCCGCCATTTCCACATCGGTTCCCTCTCTTCAGAACTCCACCCAGCCGACCAGCCCACGCCCGGATCCGCACCCACCCTGCAGATTTCTTCCTCAATCCAGCCCAGGTATGCTGGTCAAGACTCAGACATGGGGCAGCGTTCCTTGCTCTCCCTGGCCCAGCGTTCTGAGGCGCGGGGGCTGGTGGGTTCTAGCCTTGGCCCCCACCCGGCGACCTCACAACCAGCCGACGCCCCACCCACTGGCCGCCTTCCACATCCGACTTCCCTCTCTTCAGAACTCCACCCACGCCGGACCCACCTGCGCATTTCTTCCTCAATCAGCCCAGGTATGTGGTCAGAGACTCAGACATGGGGCAGGCGTTCCTTTCTGTGCCCAGCGTTTGGGCGTCGGGGGCTGGTGGGTCTGCCGCCCACCCCGCAGACCTCACACCAGCACACCACAAGGGTGCCGCCTTTTTCCACATCCGACTTCCCTCTCTCAGAACTCCACCCAGCCGACCACCCGCGGGTTTTTTGGGGTGTTTAAATAATATCTTCCACGGCGCCTAGCAGCTGTCGTGTTGTATTTGACATGCAAATGCCAGTAACAATATTGTCTTCCATGCTAATAATGTTGAGGGCTCTTTATGTTCCTGTAGCAAGCCGATGCCTTTGCTCTACTGGCATGAGACAGGACATATCGGATATTACTGGTGCCGCTCTAGCAAATAGATGATTACGGGAGATCGTGGCGTCGTGAGGGTTAATCTTTGCTGAGAGTCTCTGTGATACTGGGCTGAGTATTGCTCTTTTATTTCCTCCCAGTCTTCACCCAGTGACTGGGGTATAAATGTGTGCAATGTAAGATGTGATGAGCAGAACTGTCATAGCAGTGTGGTTCAGGGTATAAGCAGTGATAGGAAGAGTTTTTGCCTGGAGAAATACATATGGGTCCAAAGGAATGAATGAACCAGCAGCGGGCCTGAGATGTGGGCCTTCCTACATGGCAGAGTTCAGGCTTGGAGGCTGTCACAAACCAAGTAAAAGGAAGTAGAGTCTGCTCCTGCTCTGGGAAAGACATTGAGGATATCAACAAAGAGTTTAACCTGGCCTGGACGGCCAGCAGATATGGAAGAGGCTGAACATGAAGGTTCTATGTTAAATATGTTAGTAAACATTTTGTGCTATTATTTTAATAGAAACACTAGGAATATGTTTATTGTTAAAATTGATGACTGTCAAAGAATAGCACCAAAGGATAAAATAATAAGCCACCTCAAGCATGCATCTTATAGAAAGCACAATAATTATTCAAGTAAGGGCAACAACATAGTCTAATATTACCAGTTATGTTTACTTGTTAACACAGTAGATGTAAAGTTATACAGAGTAGCTTTAAGACAATATTCCTAGAATTAACAACATTCTTGGAATTAAGTGAATTTCTTTGAATACCCAATGCCTAATTTCTGCACTTTTAAAGAAACTTCATAGCTATAACCTGGATTATTATGTACTCTATTTTAATATTCTAGGTAAGCTTTAAGGTTGTTGGTCATTTTCAAAATTCAGTTCAGGTTTACATTTCTCAAAAATATTAATTTTACTCATACCAAAGATTACATATAAGTAGCTATTATTATTAATCATAAGCAAACAGTGTGGAAATAAAATGCAGGTGCAGCATGACCTTTGCTCACATGGTCTAAGCTTTTTACCATTGGATCTAGAATTAATAGCCACGGCAACTACATTAAAGAATGATATTGATTTTATTGCATAGTAGAGTAAACTTCAGAGGAGACTATTTCTAAGAATATCAAGGTCAGAAATACATAAATTCAGTAAATGTAGATATTCTCAAATTTTGTATTACTTTATGGATAAGGGAAGTAATTGGAAGGAACAATCACTTTACCCAATAATCATTAGTATTTGAAAAAGGATCTTGTATGAAAAAAGGGGTGCCTCTTAAATGCTACTTGCTTCAACTGAATGACGGGTACAATGAAGAAAGAGAAGATAAGAAATTCCCTTATTAGGAGTCAAACCAGATATTTTTAAAGTTAAAAAAATGAGACTATCAACATCTCCATATATATTACAACCAGACTAGTTTACATGTATCACTTGTATCATTTGTCTTCTGGTTGTTCATTGATTTGCTAGAGCGGGCACCATTTAAATCTCCATAGGTCCTGTCAAATGCTAGTGTAGCCCAAGGGCATCTGCTCGCTCCAGGAACATAAAGAGTCTCAAACCATTCCATCAGGTACTGGGAATTAGGTCTATAAATTGTTACTGGTTTTTGGCATATCAAATACAACATGAGTAGCTTGCCAGGCTCTGCCATGCAGGTGGGATACTCTTGTAGTAGCCTCTCACCTCATGCATTTATTGATGAACCAGGGAAAGATCAGCTTATCTGCTGGGTGGAGCTCTGACCAGCTGTGGAGTCTGGATGTTGAAAAATGGCGGCTCTCATAGTGTGGGGGTTCCTCTGGCTTCTTGTGAGGCTCTGCTGGGATGGTGGGTCAGGGCTAGAACCTGCCTTCCCTCCTGGGCGCCTCATGATAGCTGGGCACAGGAAGAGCCTGTGGCAACTCTGCCCCATGTATCTGAATCCAATTAATTTACATGTATTCACTAAAATTTATAATTCTGTGTTATATTTTTCTCCTTACTTAGACTAATCCAAAACAGATAGGTTTTGTTTCTGTTCATTTATGTTTTCCTCTTTCTACTATACTGTTTTTTGCCTTGTGCTTATTCTCTGCCTCTTTCTTCATAGTGCTTTTCCAGGTTTCTCATAGTTTACCTGTTTAACAATCCTAGCTTCCGATTCTTCATCAGTTTTCTGACAAAGCTATGAGGCATCACCCGGTAGTAATCAGGCTTACTCCTGCCTCTGTGCTAAGGGGGAGTCTGGGCAGAATCGGGAGACCATATGGCATGCTGCAGATGAAAACTCAGGTCTTCCTTTCCCACACCATTATACTGTATCTTTAGATCTTTATTTAATATTCTTTTTCTAGCTTTCAAGGGCCACTCCCATTAATGTTCCCTTAGACTGATGATACAGACTAATCAGTTTCTATAGATTTATTTTTTGATACATTACACAAATATAGAATTTTATTCTGATGAGCTATGCTGACTTGTTCAGCTAGGTTAACATTTCTTAAATTATTGTTCTAGACCAGGTGTTACTTAGGCTCACAGACATTCTTGTTTGACAATGAGCTTTGAATGTGCCTTTGCATGCTGTGCTAAGGATGGACAAAGGGAGTTTCTGCTAGTTTGGGATATTCATAGTAATCTGATTATTCAACCTGACAGGTTTGTACATCCAAACAGTATTCTTCTAGAGCTCACATTTTAACTCCTTCCTAAGAGAGTTCAAGTGTAGTAACAGTAACAGGAATTATGTCTCCTCCTTTGTAGTTTCTTTTGTGCCCAGTTTCAGAAATACTCTACTTTATCACTGGGGGTGAGAGTTCATTACGTTTTGTCAGAGGAGTTTCTAGGTATTTTTTGAATATGAAATATTTCTGAATTTGAGCCCATTTGTTATTCTTATTTTCAAGGCCTGCTGAGGAAATTTCCCAAACCATTCTACTCCACAAATCTTTGTAGTTACCTTTTACTCCTCCAACCCTCCCTCCATCCCTCTCTCCCTCCCTCCTTCCCTTCCTTCCTTCCTTCCTTCCTTCCTTCCTTCCTTCCTTCCTTCCTTCCTTCCTTCCTTCCTTCCTTCCTTCCTTCCTTCCTTCCTTCTTTCCATCCCTCCTTCCCTCCATTCTACGCCCTCCCTCCCTCCCACCTATACCTTTCTTTCTTTCTTTCTGCCTTTCTTTTTTCCTTCCTTTCTTTCTTTCTTTCTTTCTTTTTCTTTCTTTCTTTCTTTCTTTCTTTCTTTCTTTCTTTCTTTCTTTCTTTCTTTCTTTCTTTCTTTCTTTCTTTCTTTCTTTCTTTCTTTCTTTCTTTCTTTCTTTCTTTCTTTCTTTCTTTCTTTCTTTCTTTCTTTCTTTCTTTCTTTCTTTTCTTTCTTTTCTTTCTTTCTTTCTTTCTTTCTTTCTTTCTTTCTTTCTTTCTTTCTTTCTTTCTTTCTTTCTCTCTCTCATATATATGTATATATCTGTATATATATATATATATATATATATATATACACAATTAGGTGACAGACAAAGAGTTGGAAACAAAAGGTTTCTTTCAGAAGTCATCCTGAGAAACAAAAGAAAGATATAAGGTGAACAAAGCCACAAAAAAGAAATAGAAACCTTCCAGAAAAGATGTATTAAAAGACTGGTTACTACTATGTGCAAGTAGAGATCGGTACTACTGAGAAACATGGAAGGGAATTCAATTGTTTCACTGGGAAATGAATAACTGTAGACATCTATCCACAAAATATGGTCTTACATTTTTTAGCAATTGTCCTAAAAATGTGAGATTCTTTGACTCTTTGGGAACCCCCTGATATGGTTCACTGGTGTTGAAGAATCCTCTGGGGGAGAAATTTGACGTTTTACGTTTTCTTTTGAGAGAATAATTGTAATTTTCTGTTCTGTATTTATTATTATTATCTTTAATCCTGGTAAATAACAAATATGCCTGAAATTTTCCCCCCTGTAACTGTATTCTGCAATTACTTACTAATTGTTTATTTTGTAGTCTTTGTATTCTACTTGTATTTAGTATTTTTTAATATTGTTTATATCCATTCCCACTTTTTTGTAGGAACTAAGTTATATGAACTTATGCCTTACAGTGCTCCATTTCTTATATAAGATGGTAGATATACTGGAGGTTTATGTGAATTTGGCTCTATTATCATGATTTCATCATCACTTCTGTTGTCTTATGGTATATTATCACATACCTGGCAGGACCCTAAGAGAGAAAATGTGATACAAGACAATTATCTGTACAACCTTGTTTCTATACCTAACAAATTACCTTAAAGTTATTTCTAAATGTATAAGTTACCTTATAATGTTACTTTCCTATATATACCATGCCTTGGTATATACGAAGATACATTTCACCTTTGATAAAGTATGCATCATGGTGATATTGATAATAGCTTTATATTAGTCCTTAATTTTGCAACTTATGAAGTTTTACAAAATATTTTTCTTGTATCATTTAATCAAAATTTTTTTTTAGGAGATGTCCTTTCGATTTCCAGACAAAACAAATATATTTGAAAGGCCATCGCATCACTAAATTCACTAATTTAATACATTTCAAAATGTTAAAGCCTAAAAAATGTTTCTTTAATAGAGATAAATCATAAATATCCCATACAACTGACTTACATTAAAACAAAAATTAAAATAATAAATGAATATAGCTTTTCAAATCTAAAATTTAAATTTAACTGTGTATCTTCTGTTTTTTTTTAATTAACTTTATTTAAACACCGTGATTTACAAAGTTTTTCACAATACAGTTGTTTCCAGGTATTCAATATTCTAACACCAGTCCCACCACCAATGTGTCCTTACTGCCACTGAAGTCCCTAGTTTCTCACCCACCAACCCAAGACCACTACCTTAAGAGGCACTAAATTAGCTTATTTTATATTGCTTATTATAACATATATCTAGAAATGGTTTGCTAAAGTTATGACTTTTTTACTGTGTGTGTGCGTGCAAATTGAGCCATCTGTGTTATTACTTTCACTTACTTAACTCACTTATTTAACGTGACTGAATTTTTAAATACTTGTTTAATTTTTAAATACTTGAATGTGTTGGTACACATTCAATATTCAACCCCAAACCCACTACCGTTGCAACTTCCCTCCCCCCATTATACTCAATCTTCACAGCTATTGCTTAAGCTTGCCCCTATAACAGATCTTAAATAATTTATTTTATATTGCTAATTATAAGTAATTTGCTAAAAATGATGAATACATCTTTTCTTAGAAGAAATTTAGTGATTGTTCAATTTCACCATGGAATCATTAAGGTCTTAGAAAGAAATTACTTATAAGAAATTACTGATATGTTGTTACAGGATAGGCATTGTGTATATATATTTTGTTATTGGTTGCTTTCTACTTTATGTCCCATGAAATGTAGAGTGTTGCTTTGTATATCATTATTGTAGAGTTTGAGATGTTGTACTGCTGCACAGGTGTGCAAAAATGTGTTTCTGGGGCATAAAGAAATGGAGTACCAAAACAGAGAAGAAGTGATTGAGGATATGATACCATTATCTCTAGTCTAGGGAAAAATAGAAGCATAAGAGTGAAATTTACATCCACTTTTTAACATAAGCCCCCAATTAGGATTTAATTAAATACACTCATTTTCATTAATAAAGGGGGAGTAGATATAAAAAAATGTTACAAGAGGCTTTAGCAAAGTCAGTCTACTTATCTTAGTCATCTTGGAGCAAAGTTCACAAAAAGTTTTACCCATCAAATTGTTATGGGAAAGCAAATTATTTCAGAGCATGGCAAGTGATTAGGTTGGCAGGAAGAATAAATGGATCAACTGAGCTTTAGCCAAGTTTTTGCTAAGTGGAAAAAATAATTATACTTTTCCAATTTTAATGCATAATAGCTAACATTTGTTTGTGTTCTCCAGATTTTGTTGCTGTTAAAAATAAAATTCTCCCTATGAAAATTATGATAGTAAAGAATTTTAAATTATGAGGACTTTAAAAATATTCATAATTCTTTATTTATGAATATTGTTGTAGTATTTGAACAATTGCTCTTTTGGTACTTTTCACATCACTGAGAATTGCATATGTTCTTTCTTGGCATTAGGACAGGCTTATTAGTATTTTGGCCAGAAAATGGAATTGACACAGTTCTATTCAGTTTCTGGTACCAATCAAACTTTGTGAGATGGCACCTTGTGCTTTTAAACTCTTTATTGTCATGAAAGAAGTGTCAAATCTTCTGCGGTAAAGGCCACATATGCCAACCAATCTAGTTGACAATCTGATGTAAGCTCAGTCTTACAACTATTCCAGAATGTGTTGGATATTGGAATTTTAGAAAAAATAATCTACAGTTGATCTCTAGTTGAATTTTAGAAATCCAAACAGTGCCATGAATAATTAAATAATTGCTTTAAGAAATTGTTATGATATATGATAAATCAGTTGATTTTATGTAATCCAATAAATAAATGTGCACTCTGTATGCAATAATATAAAGTCAGAATAGGGAAGCTTTTTCAAAGTTCAGCCTTTGTCTTTGCTTCTGAGTGGTGGTTAAAAGTTGATTCATTTGGTTTGTTTGAGGGTTACACCATGCAGGTCTTAGTCTGGTTCTACTTTCAGGGATTACTTCTGGCTATGCTCAATGTGTTGGGGCTCAAACCAAGGTTTCTTGAGTGCAAAACAAGTGTCTTACCTGCTGTATTATCTCTCTGGTCTTTGAAGCTGAAAGAGCTTTAATAATGCTATTAATAAGGACATCAAAATATTCAGGAGAAAAATTATTGGATGCTAGAAAAAGAACTTGATTTATGTACTGGAAAATGTATTCAATTCAAAGCCTGTTTCACTTAGTAAAATGGGGAAAAGAAAAGGTCAATGGCAATATATAAAATTAGAACTTTTGTTATTATAAAATTCAAGCAAAATGTAAATGATATAAAGAAAAATGTATAATAGAAATTGATAACTTTAAAAATGAATCCTCAGTCAGTCCCAAAAGAAATGTTTCACTTATTGATGGCCTCTAAATGATAACAGGTAATGTAGCCAGTAAATAAAACCTAAGATTAAAGATCCCAAGGTTGTCATTTTGGGAACATCTTTTGAGATTTCAGAAAAATTTGAGAACTGAATGGTGGGAAATTCAGAGATCTTAGAGTAGTTGTATCAGACACTTTCTGCAAGAGAAAAGGATTTTTAATATTATGAGGACTAGTGTTCTATGAAGTTTCAGGAACCAATAACATATGAAGTTTAAGAATACTTTTCCTAAAACTGAATTTGGACCTCCGTCTAAAACAATATACAAAAATCAGATCAAAACGGATTAAAGATATTAATATTAGACATGAATCCAATAAGTTTGTCAAAGAAATTATAGGAAAATCCCTCAACAATATTGCCTATTCATTTTTATAGCCACCTATAAAAATGAACTACCACTAATTAAGCAATTTGAAGCAAAGATAAACATATGGGACTACATGAAACTAAAAAGCTTCTGCACCTCAAAAGAAAGAGTAACCAAGATACAAAGAAAGTCCACAGAATGGGAAAGAATATTCACCCAATACCCATCTGACCCATCTGGTTAATACCCAGGATAAATCAGACATTGGTAGAACTTTACAAAAGAAAATAGCCAATCCCATCAAAAAATGGGGAGAAAAAATGAACAGAAACTTCAACAAGGAAGTAATTCAAATGGCCAAAAGACATATGAAAAAATGCTCTTCATCATTAATCATCAGAGACGCAAATCAAAGCAACAATTAGATATCATCTCACACCACAGAGACTGGCACATGTCCAAAAGGGTAAGAACAACAAGTGCTGGCGTGGATGCTGGGAAAAGGGATTCTTATCCTTTGTTGGTGGGGATGATGACTGGTACAGCCTTTTTGGAAAACAATATGAACATTCCTCCAAAGACTAGAAATTGAACTCCCTTTTGACCCAGCAATACCACTTCTGGGAATATACCCTGTGAGACTGAAAACACACAGTGGAAACACCATCTACATTTCAATGTTCATAGCAGCACTATTCACAATAGCTAGAATTGGGAAACTACCAGAGTGCCAGAGAACAGATGACTAGATAAAGAAACTTTGATACATCTAGAGAATGGAATATTATGCAACTGTTAGGAAAAATTAAGTTATGAAACTTGCATATAAATGGATGAACATGGAGGGAACATGCTGAGTGAAATTAGCCAGAAGGTAAAGGACAGATATAGAGTGACTGCATTTATTTCCGGATATAAAAAACAGCAAGATACCAATATCCAGGTCTCACAATTCATGGGCCAGAAGGTCTTATAAGTGGGTAGAACCTACTGCAAATGTGTGGTAGTCAGAGGTTAGGTAATACAGAGAAAGGAACAGAACACTAATAATTATGGTAAATGATAATACCAGCATAGAACTGAGCATTGAAAGTAGGCAAAAGATATACATGATAACCTCTAAGTGTATGTATTGCAAGCCACAATGTGTAGGGGAGGGAGAAAGAGAGAGAGAGAGTGAGTGAGAGAAAGAGAGAGAAAGAGAAAAGAAAAGTGACAATTGCCTGCCATAGAGACACAATCTGGGGGATGTAATCAGAAGACATTGATGGTGGGAAATGGGCACTGGTGGAGGGATAGGTGCTGGAACACTGTATGACTGAAACGCAAATATGAACTCTTTTGTAACTGTATATCTCACGGAGGTATAATAAAAAATTTATAAAATAAAATCAAAATATGTCATGTAAATTATTGATAACTCAGCCCAAAATCCATTCAAAAATCCATTTTCAATGTCATGATTTCATAGTTAACCCTCAATCTTTTGAAGGAGGTATTTGACTTTCATAAAATTGGTTTTCTTTTTAAAAAGTAGAATATTTTTTCCTAGTGTCCTATTAGTTCCAGCTAGAGAATGACTATTGAAGAAGCTGCTTTTGTTCATAGTGAACTTTAATTTGTTTTAGGTAAGAAACACAATTTAAAAGGAATTCTGTCAGTTTAGGATGAACGGGATGGAGAAAGTTAAAATGGAAAGGCAATTTTCTGCAATGAAAACATAGACTCAAAGACCTACACAGTTGTAAACACAAAATTCCTATTATAACTAAGACAAAATCAAGAATTCAAAGGTTGTAAAAATCCTCCTAAAGATTAGACCTTTATTTAGGAATAAGAGATAAGAACTGTTCTAGATATAAGAAATGTAGTGGATAGTTGACATATGCTCAAATTTTCAAGTGCTTTTACACATTGATAACTGTATATGTATGACTGTAATAATATTTGTTCTGATTTTATGATTAATTTATTTAGTGGTTTTGATGCCGCATCTGATGGTGCTCAGGGATTACTCCCCTGATTCTTCAATCAAGATACCATATAGGGTGCTGGGGATTGAACCTAGGTAAGCTACATGAAGAGCAAATGCCCTACCCACTGTATTGCTTCTCCAGCCCTTGTTCAATATGTAAAAAGTTATCTTTATGGAGGTAGAAATATAAATGCACTTGTGAATTTACAATAATGTATATATTAAATAATGTGTTAATAACACAATTAGAAAAATTGCATATAGTTAACTAGTGTTGCTTTAAAAATTTATGTCAATTGCTAATATACTGTTTTTTTTTCTGAAAAATAATGTGGTGGCTGTATTCACTCATCTTAGTCTTCTGAAGTAATTCAATTCTGCTTTGTAGAGATTGAACTTCCCAGTATTCTAGTTTTATATCAGAATTAACATAACATGTAAATATTTTCCTTTCTTAAAATAGAATTTAAAAAAACATATAAAATTAAAAAGAAATGAAGAAATTAATATATACATTAATTAGTTATCATTAAAATTTGTTGCCAAAGTGATTATGTGCCTTTATATTTATAATCTAAAGATACTTTTTTTTGTATATATTGAAAGTTTTCTTCTTTTCATGTATGATTCTTTAACGGTATACATTATGTTTTTTTTTTTCTTTTTTTGTCCACACCCAGCAGTGTTCAGAACTTACTTCTGGCTCTGTGTCCAGGGATCACTTCTGGCTGGGCTTATGAGAACATATGTGGTACTGGAGATCAAACTTTAGTCAACTGAATGCAAGCCAGGCACCCTACCAGCTGTAATATAACACTGGTAACTATTTGTAATTTTTTTCATTAGTCTAGTTAACATTCAGGAAATGGATAAAGTACTTAGATTTTTCCCAGATTGATAACCTGTAATGATTATATTATAGACAGAACACTGATGATTTGAGCTTCAGTAGTATCTTTACTGATTTGACTTCATTAGCAAGGGTAACAAAAGTAAAAAATAATCCAATGGGATTACATTAAACAAAAAAATTTGTGCTGTGATAGAAACTATCCTTAAACTGTCATCATACTAAATGGGAGACAACATTCAAGCACATTATATTAGACAATGGACTAAGAGACACAATTTTATGAGGCATATGAAATTTAAGAACAATAACAACAACATTCTTCCCTAAAATGAGAGAAATGCTCAACAAACGATTTTCCAAAAAATACCTAACAAGCACATAACAAAATTGCTCAGCATTCCTGATTATTAGGGGTATACATAAAATAGCAAGATTTTATCTTATTCAGTGAAATGATCTGTTTTTAAAGAACGAAGTATATCAGAAACAAAGAAATAATCAAAGAGTTCAGAAACAAATGGGGGTAGAGGTTCAGAGAAAAATGAACCCGTATTCATCTGTTGTTGGTAGGAATTAAACTACTCCCTGTATCTATGGAGGACATTCTGATTTTTTTTAAATAGTTATCATATGATTCTATAATTTTACTTCTAAGTATCCACTTCAAGAACAAAAGACACTAATGCAAAAATACAAGTACACATCTAGTTCATAACAGTGACAACCTGGAAACAAGTCAAGTGTGCCCAATAGATGAGTGACAAAATAAGTTTTGTTCTCTAAACACTGTTAAGTTTAAGAAAAATGGCATGTTATCCTTTGTTACAGCATCTTTGGAACTGTAAAGGCCATGTGCAGCTATAAAGACCATGAGAAAAGAGATACTGAATATATGCTCATATGTGGAATACAAAGAAACAAAGCAAGGAAATAAGACAACCCATAATGAAAGCAAACAGGCTCTCTTGATAGACTGTGGCGACTATGTATAAGTGGAGTAAACAGAAATTGTGGATAGAGGTAGAGGAATGTTAGTGCTTTATAATAATGGATGACTTCATTCATCTCTTTAATGAATCTTCAGTACATTTATAGGTGCACTTATAATTAAGATTTATTCTTTATCATTGAGCCTTTAGGAAATCAATAGTTAATGTCTATTTTCATGTTGAATTAGCAACTAGGTGGGAAGCAGACAGAAGGCCATTAAATGCCAACTTAATTGCTAATAAAGTTTATTTTTAAGTTTTGGGAAGAACACACTTTAAAAGCAAAAAATAAAATAGTGTATTTTCTTATTGGAGTTTATGACAGCTGGGTAAATTAAAAAGTCTTTTTCTAGAATCATTGTATCAAATGAATTCATCAAACAGAAAGCGAAGAAATGACAATGGGCCTCTAAATGATTAAAACTTTTAATTTAAACTGAGAAATGTGTTTAGTCTGTGATTGAGAAATTTATAAGTCTGTTAAAAGGAAGATAAAGAAAGTGATTGGACAAGAAATCATATTTGTTGCACAATGAAATATGAAAAAAAATGAGATATTGCCTTTCAATTTTTCAGTACCTAATGGACAAGTATGAGTATTATATTTTAATTTTATTGTATTATCTTTGTGAATTTATTAGCAGCTCTGCTTCAAAACTTCGTGGTAATCGTGGCCAGCCCATGCTGTCCCTGGTGCAATCCCCAGCATCCCATATGGTCGGTCCCCTGAGCACCGCCAGTAGTAATTCCTGAGTGCAACGCCAGGAGAAACCCCTGAGCATTGCTGGTGTGACCCAAAAAAGAAGAAAAAAAAAACTTTGTGGTCATAACTTAGTGGTCATAATTTCTTAATGAAGTTAATAAAAGTTAGTGGTCATAACTTCTTAAAAATAAAATTTTCTATCAATTACAGTGGCAATAAGAAAATATAATAATTATTATATGACTATAGATATGTGCAAATATATTCAGGTAAATATGAATTATTTTTAACTTACATGTATTTAGCAGTAAGTAAAATCATTCTGGGAAAACTGAATATATAATGAGCTCAATATAAATGTGGTAAGATTCCATATTCAATCACTGTTGACTGCCATCAATATACAGACACAATGAATAGTACTTCCACATTAAACTCATCTTTGTTGCTTGATTATGAGGTAACAACTATTTCACAAAAGAGCTATTTCCATAATACACACAAGAATAAAAACTAGAATTTGAATAAATGATATGAGACTGTTTTCTCATATTCATTCTCTGTTCTATTTCTAATAAGTCTAATGGCTAATACAACATCACCAAATACTGAAATAGTTGTTTATGTTATTGTGCAGTTTTAAAATATTGATGAACAAAAAGCTCAAATGTCATCCAGTATCCAAATGTTCTCTGAAAATTATGTTCTAAACAAAGCCAAGGTAATTTTTTGGCCTTTCAACTGCTTATAATTTAATGCTATAATGTGTATAAAACGAGGTCAGTCATCTTCATGATTTAGGGATAACTTCCAGGTTAAATAAATAACAATGTGCTATTTTTACCTGGTGAGGGCACAAGCTTCCAACAATCCTTCATCATCATGCTTTGACTGAATTCTGAATTGTCCATCATATATATTTTAGTTTTCTTTGGAATGAAGTTCTCATATAAAGCTTTATCATTCAAATGAAATTATTTTGTATATATTTTACAAATCTAGACCAATAAAATCCCCTAAAACATTTAGCTGTGTCTAAAGAAAATCACTCTTTCTGTCAGGCTTTGGAAGTTCAGCTGTAGTCTGCTGAGATGCCCGGACTCAGCAACCTGCATCACGCTCTGTAGCAGCAGACATTAAGCTTTGGCTGTGACCAGGCAATCCCATTTTAAACTCTTGTCTTTCTGTGTGTCAGCTATGACTTGGCAGCTCGTTTGTACCAACACTTAAATCTGGGGACTTAATTAAAGTACTTTATAAAGAGGTGAAACCCCTAACTCCTTAGTTGGCAAATACATATTTAAAGATAAGTCTTAGAAAACATCTAAAGTTTTGGTAAATTTCCATTGCTTGTTTAATTTTGAAATGAGAGAATATGCTGTTACATTGTAAAACCCCAACTTAATTTTGTAAGAGTTTTAATAAGGTGAGATTTTAAATGGCCTACTGCTTTCTTTCACTGAGGTTATTCTGCAGAGTACAAAATGCAGAGCTCTTGAGAACTAATTCACAGCTTTTGCTCCCACATGGACATAGGATTATAGCTCTGCCCTTTGTTGCTGGCTGCCTCTGCTTTGACCTTCCACTCTTTTCTGGTCTCTTAGAACTCACTCTCCTGGGAACTAGGCAAAATTGTCCTGCTTAGCATTTTAAGAACCAGGCCTTTTGTGACTTCTTGCCTCCAGGAGCTTTCTTTTGTAAAGGTGCTACAAATTTAGCAATTCACAAAAGTCCCTTTGGGGGACATTCTAGAAAAATGTGGTGGATAAGGTTCTTCAATGGTGTCAGCTTTTTGGGAAAAAAAGCTGTTTTTAGAGTATTTAGAAATTTTGCGCCATCAAATAGGGACACAACAACTAGCTCTCCTACATTTGAAAAAGCAAAAGTAAAGCAGACATCTGAACTGATACACAGATTGGCATATATAATTACTCTAGTACCCAAGAATTTCTAATCCCTATACTCCTGTTACTCAGAGTCTTGGCACACTGCATTCAAAATGAACTATTACTGTAAAACAAGTTCTTAAGTTTTTTCAGTACATGAGCAATTATATTATTTCATTATCATTTGGTCATTATTCCAATGTTTGTATGATTCACAGCAATTATAGTATTTTAAAAATATCTATAGATGAAAGTGAATTTTTATTTTCTCTTGTCAATAGAGAAATTTTGTACGTATCAGAAAAGAGGATTAAATTTTAGTGGTAGAAGTACCTGCATGAAAACAAATTGCTAGAATATGAATCCTGGAAACCGATTTCAAAGACTTCAACCTATTTTAGTAATTTTCTGGTGTAAGACCTTAGGAACACTACTTAATATCATTATATTTGTGTTTCCTTTGTGTGAATTAGGAAATGCAACTCTAGCTGCTTTACAAAGATGCTTGATGATTAAATTATCATATGTTGAATGTATGAAAGAGTAATTTACAGGTAGGAAGTTTCTGTTACTAATTAAACAAACCAAAATAGCTATATCTTTGAGAATCACTACTCTGACTTGAAAACTATGGTTTTTATATGTTTTTTATCAACATTTCAATTATATACACATAATGCAAATAATATAAAGCAAAATTGTATCAAATACAAACGTAGAAGTATTTGAGAAAAAAAAGTTGACATATATTTGGTAAATAGGAACCAGGGAGAGAGTTCAAAGGACTGGGGTGTAAGCTTTGAATTTGAGAGCCCAGGATCAATTCCTAACACACATAGATCTCTGAATACTGAAGGACCAACTTCTCTACCCTGCATTTAGGATCATTTTTGCAGGGGCTGAAAGAACCATATGGGATACCGGGGATCAATCCCAGGTTGGATGCATGCAGTGCAAACACGCTACTGGCTATCCTACCTCTCCAGTCCTCATCAATCCCCACATTTAAGGAAAGAACCATGCCTGAGCACTACCAAGTGCTCAGTAAATAAATCAATTAAATAGTAAATAAATTAAACAATTTAATAGTAAATAAATTAAACAGTAAATAAATAAATTAAACAGTAGTAATAGACTGTTTAATAAATTAAACAGTAAACAATTAAACAGTAAATAAATCAATTAAATATAAGCAATAATTTCAATAATTCAATAATTCTTATTTCACTCTAAATATGTAGATATACACATATTTGATCAATTTGTAAATAATGCCACTGTATATTTAAAGATATTTTTGTAAAATGTATATATTAATATAGCAAATTGTTGGGTGACAGGTTTAGCTAGTCTGGGAGCTTTGCTGTTTTACCCACTCACAGCTTAATCTACTTACATGTTCTTAAGCCAAGGTTCATTCTAATGAGATCTCTCTTCTATGTAAACACTGCTAGAGGGTGTGGCAGTTACAGAAGTCACCTTGATTGAATAACTTCTGACTTATTATACAACTACTAAGACTTCTATGTTTTCTAGATTGGGCACAGCTCCTCTTTATACCCTCTGCACCCAGCTTGGGACAGTTAGAATTTACCAGGAGACTACCAACCTGGCTACGTTGAGGATATCTTTAAGATTATAGGAAGGATCATACTAGTTTGCCTTCATGCAGGTGGAGTGTGACCCTTTCAGTATATGGATAATAAGATACTCAGAATCACCCTGGTGCAGATAATAAATAAGAAGGACCTTGTGGGTACCATCTAGATTACATGAAGCCCATGAAATTAAGATGTATTACTTTATATCAGCCTGCTCCCCTCTCTCTCCAGTGTTTTACATAAGAGATAATCTCAGAAGAAGCAATTAGTCCTTGGTAACCCTTTGTTTATACCTATAACAGGGTGTGGCACCACCCTTCTACACTCTGTTTGGTGCTCTTTGTTTTCAGGATACTCCCTGTCCACAGATAGGATTGCTTTGGTGTATATAAGGGGACTGACTTGAGGTCCCTGCTCCTTTTTCTCCTTCTTTTGGGTAGGACTCCTCTCGGGTGAGATCCAGTCTTTTTGGTGGGAGACTTGGGCTCTCTTGTATGGTCGAACTCCTGACCAGAGCTAGAGTTCTTTCATTATATTGGATTGCGGTGATATAGCTTTTGTACTATTAAAAGCCTTTTTTTGGACCTGTCTGCGCCAAACTTCGTGAGTTTTCATCCATTCCCCCTCTGGCCTCGGAAGTAGAAGAGAACTTCTGTCCTGAAACTGTTGGGGACCCCAGAGGCTACCTGACAGTAAATAACATTTTATATACCTAAACAATTGAAATTAGATTATGATATAGAAATATAAGTACTCTATAAAATAGCAGGTATTCCTGAAGCAACCAGATGTCATTGGGCTACACTGGCACTTGATGGGGTCAAATGGAAGTGTTACTGGCACCCGCTTGAGCAAATTGATGAATAATGGGATTCAAGTAATCAAGTGATAAAATAGCAAATCCTATTTTAAAATTTAGTAATTACATGCTTACAAAATTTTATAGAAATCATATATATATATATATATATATATATATATATATATATATGATTGTGTATATTTTGTACACTAACGGGACTGATATTTATAATTAGACTCAGCTAATTTGCAACCCGGAAGAGATCCAGACCCATCCACTTCAGACCCACAGCTGTGTTGCTGGCGGCCGTCCCCATGTGGAAGCAACCCATGGAGCTGACCTCCCAGTAAGGGGCTTGGCCATCCCCTGGCCGAGTCCAACATTGCTCTAATGGTTTGCTCTCATGAGTGGGGAAAGACCATGCTGGCGGACTCGGAGTGGAGTTTTGGGCCCTGCCCTTTCCTCTGCCTCCATGCCAGTTGCCCTGGAAGAGAGAGACCCATCCACGCCAGACCCACATGTCCCTTGGCTCGCGGCCGCAGGAGGGGGGCCGCACGATATTTTTTATAGGATACTGAATTTTTGCATAAGGTTATTCCCAATTTCTTTCACATTTATACATAGTAAACAGTTATAGACTTGTTTTAACTGATACCAGTAAGCCTGGCAAGAAGCCAGAGCAAACCACACATCATGTAGTTAGTCATTCTCAACATCAAGACTCCATTATTCCTCAGAGCTACATCCAAGAGAAAACCTGATCATCCCCCTTTAAGTTTCATCAGTAAATGCTTGGGTTGACAGCCTTCTACTGAGACTATACCATCTACACGGAAAAGCCTGGCAAGCTACCGTGTTTTATTTACTTTTTATGCCAAAAGACTAGTAACTATTATGGACCTCAGTTCCATAACCTGAAGAATGGTTTAGGGCTCCTCCTGTCCCTGTAGCAAGTAGATACCCTGGGTTACACTTGCTTGTGACAGGACTAATGGAGATGTTACTAGTGCCCACTCGAGCAAATCGATGAACAATGGGAAGACAGTGATATTTATAATTACTTTTCTTCTTTCACGTTTTTGTATTAAAATACTAGAAAAATTCAGGAATATAGATTAGCATAGCAATCTGCATATAGTACTACTAAAATTCCAGTGTTTCACAACTTCTGAGTTTACTCTGCCAATTTCTTCCACCTCCTCTACATCTGGTAATGACCTTATTTTTCAATATGTGTTGAAGATGCATTCATGTTTTTTCCAGTTCATTTTCTTTTTTTATATGATGGTATAAATACATACATATATATATATATACATACATATTATATATATATATATACATACATATTTCATGCTCTGCTTACATATTTTGGCTTGAATATATTTCATATATTAGTGAAATCACACTATAATTTCGTTTTACTTCCTTTCTTTCACACAGAATAATCACCAGAAGTTCCACAAGCCATGAAATGTTTTCAGAAATGCATTTTTATTGCAAAAAATACTAAAAACAAATTAAATGTATTTTCATAGGAAACACTGACCTATAGGAACAAATCTCTTCTGAGAAGGGAACAATAAGTGAATTCTTAATTTATGAAAGTTATTTAACAGATCATTTATTTTAAATATGATATTGCATTTGAGTTAAAAAGATTGTCTTTTCTTTCAAAATTTTACTAGCACACTCTAAAACTCACCACCCTCTCTAGAAACTGAGGTTCTTGGTATTTCACAAAAAAATACAAATGTTTACACAAATAGTTCCATATTAATTTATAATGACTTTGTGCAAACCATTAGAGCAATGTTGGACTAGGCCAGGGGATGGCCAAGCCCCTTCCCGGGAGGTCAGCTCCATGGGTTGCTTCCACATGGGGACGGCCAAGCAGCACAGCTGTGGGTCTGAAGTGGATGGGTCTGGATCTCTTCCGGGGTTGCAAATTAGCTGAGTCTAATTATAAGTATCATGGCTTGTGTAGAAAATTCTTCATGTGTTTCTAAAAAAAGCATTGGGATATCATTATTGTGTACATTTTTTATAGGGCAGACTAAAATTTTTGGAATACATATTTAATTATTTAATTTACTACAATAATATTATTATCACTTTTTTATAAGGAGAGAAATTGAAATCTTTTTTTCATTTGAATAAAAAGGAAGATTTTTGCCTAAATACATTAATGAAATCCAGGCCATGATTTTATTCTCTTTCTGCTATGCTGCTCTTTATTTTTATAATTCTAAAACATTAGTGACCTGAAATGAAATATAGAGAAAATCCTGGTTGTCAGCATACCTGATTCCTTAAAGATTTATTTTTGAGAAGTTATTATTTTTGTTAATTTTCTGGTAAAATTCCTTAGAAGGGATTGGATCTTGCATTTCTTTACGTTAATTTACAATCTACTGAAAAGGATCTTGTAATATGCCAATAACCAAGGCACAGAAAGTAATCAAATATATTTTTAGATGATAGTATCCTTCCCAAGAAATCAGTGTAAGTGATATTGTCCCTATTATAGAGTTTTAGTTATTGGAGCTATAAAACAAACAAAAAACAAAACAAGAGAAAACAAAAAAGCTATCTGAGTGTAATAAACACATATGTAATTATATCTGTTTCAGATACCATAGGTAGTCTATGGCTGTCTTTTTTACCTAGAGCACAATTCAAATATATTCCCTCCATCCCTGAGTGAGTGTGTGTGTGTGTGTGTGTGTGTGTGTGTGTGTGTACATATGCTTGGAAATAGCTTGTTAGCAATTGTATAAAGAATATTTTAAAGTGTTTTATCTCTTAATAGCCTTCAGATTTTTGTGGACATAAATTTTAGATTATGGTATAGAAGGCTAGGGTCTTTCAGAACTGGCATAATTCTAATAAACAGATCCATGACAGTAAGTACTCAATTACTAAAAGTAGATCCTCTGCTTGCCAAATTTCTGTCATAATCAATCAATGATGATGTAGTGCAAAAAGGAGAGAAAGCAAAACAACATTAGTAAGCATG